>LBNU01006848.1:32611-43733 GCA_014162995.1 Artemisia annua
TTTGCTAAATAATAAAGAGAAATTGTTTGAAATGGCTAAAACTCCTTTAAACGAGAATTGCTCGGCGGTTCTCCTTAAGAAGCTTCCCGAAAAGCTTGGAGATCCCGGCAAGTTTCTTATTCCGTGTAATTTTCCGGGGATGGTTCAGTGCTTCGCCTTGGCCGATCTTGGTGCTAGCATTAACCTCATGCCATTATCCGTTTGGAAGAAATTATCTCTTCCCGAATTGAACCCGACTTGCATGACCCTCGAGCTTGCCGATCGTTCTACTTCCCGTCCAGTGGGAATCGCCGAGGATGTCATTGTTAATGTTGGAAAGTTCCATTTCCCCGCCGATTTTGTGATTGTCGATTTTGATGCCGATCCACGGGTTCCTCTCATTCTCGGAAGAGGTTTCCTAAGGACCGGTCGTGCTTTAATTGATGTTTACGATGAAGAGATTACTTTGCGCGATGGAAGTGAAGCCGTCACTTTTAATTTGGACCAAACGTCGAGATACTCCTCCAATTACGATGTTGAATCTCTTAACCGTATTGATGTTATTGATATTGCTAAGGAAGAGTATGCTCAAGAGCTTCTCGGTTTTTCAAACAATGCTTCGAGTGGCAATCCCACTCCTTCTTCTGAACCAATTGTATCCGACTCTTCTCCTTCCCTTACTCCGTTTGAGGGGAGTGATTTCACCTTGAAAGAGATCGAGACTTGTCTTNGAGGATGTCATTGTTAATGTTGGAAAGTTCCATTTCCCCGCCGATTTTGTGATTGTCGATTTTGATGCCGATCCACGGGTTTCTCTCATTCTCGGAAGAGGTTTCCTAAGGACCGGTCGTGCTTTAATTGATGTTTACGATGAAGAGATTACTTTGCGCGATGGAAGTGAAGCCGTCACTTTTAATTTGGACCAAACGTCGAGATACTCCTCCAATTACGATGTTGAATCTCTTAACCGTATTGATGTTATTGATATTGCTACGGAGGAGTATGCTCAAGAGCTTCTCGGTTTTTCAAACAATGCTGCGAGTGGCAATCCCACTCCTTCTTCTGAACAATTTGTATCCGACTCTTCTCCTTCCCTTACTCCGTTTGAGGGGAGTGATTTCACCTTGGAAGAGATCGAGACTTGTCTTACTAATGAATCATTTTCACCGGAAATTGATCAATCTGATATTGATATCGAGGGAGATATTCTTTTGCTTGAAAAACTTTTAAATGATGATCCATTTTCGCCTCTCCCTCCGATGGACCTAAAAATCGCCGAAGTTAAAGAAGTTGAGCCGTCTAAAGAAAATCCTCTGGAGCCCGAGCTCAAGGATTTACCTCCTCATCTCGAATACGCTTTCTTAGAAGAGACCGATAAATTTCCCGTTAACATTTCTAAAGACCTTAAAGATGAGGAGAGGACCCGTCTCTTAGATGTGCTTAGGAAGCATAAGAGTGCCATCGCTTGGCAAATTTCCGACATCAAGGGCATAGACCCTCGTTTTTGCACTCACAAGATTTTGCTCGATGATAATTTTAAGCCCGTGATCCAACAATAACGACGGGTTAACCCGAAAATCCATGAAGTTATTAAAAAGGAAGTTATCAAACTCCTCGACGCTGGGATGATTTACCCCATTTCCGATAGCTCATGGGTTAGCCCGGTCCATTGTGTTCCGAAGAAAGGTGGAATGACCGTAGTGACGAATGAAGACAATGAGCTAATTCCCACACGTCTCGCTACGGGATGGAGAGTTTGTATCGACTATCGTAAGCCTAATGATGCGACCAGAAAGGACCATTTCCCACTTTCTTTTATGGACCAAATGCTAGAACGTCTAGCGGGAAATGAGTTCTATTGTTTTCTTGATGGTTTCTCCGGTTACTTTCAGATTCCGATCGATCCCCAGGATCAAGAAAAGACCACTTTTACTTGCCCTTATGGGACGTTTGCTTATCGACGTATGCCTTTTGGCTTATGTAATGCTCCAGGCACGTTCCAAAGGTGTATGACGGCCATTTTCCAAGATATGATCGAAAAGACTATGGAAGTATTCATGGATGATTTTTCGGTTTATGGAAATTCGTTTACCGCTTGCCTTGCCCATTTGGAGAAAATGCTAAAACGGTGTGAAGACACTAATTTGGTTCTCAATTGGGAAAAGTGTCATTTCATGGTTAAAGAGGGCATTGTCCTTGGCCATAAGATTTCCAAAGCCGGGATTGAGGTCGATAGAGCTAAAGTCGATGTGATCGCAAAGCTACCTCATCCCACCACCGTTCGAGGAATTCGTAGTTTTCTAGGTCATGCCGGTTTTTATCGACGTTTCATCCAAGATTTTTCTAAGATTGCCCGACCTCTGACCCATTTGCTTGAAAAAGATGCTCCGTTCTTCTTCTCTAATGAGTGTGTTGAAGCGTTTGAGATACTTAAGAAGAAATTAACGGAAGCTCTGATTCTAGTTGCCCCCGATTGGGACTTGCCTTTTGAGCTTATGTACGATGCTAGCGATTATGCTATCGGGGCGGTCTTGGGGCAACGTAAGACCAAATATTTTCAACCGATACACTATGCAAGTAAAACTATGACCGACGCTCAATATCATTATACGACTACTGAAAAAGAAATGTTAGCCGTCATTTATGCCTTCGAAAAGTTTCGACCTTANAACTTATTTTATTTTTGTATTTTTGAAAATTTTTCTCATTTTTTTGTGTTTTTTTCGTTTAAATTTTTTCAAATTTTTCGGAAAAACGGGGTTGCGTGAGTAACGGCAAGTGCAAGGTAAAAAATCGAATCGAAAGATTCACCCCCACCCCAGACTAAAGTGAAACATTGTCCTCAATGTTCCAAAGGTAAGGGTAACCTACGAGTATCTAAGGCCGTTTATTAAGTATGCCGAATAGATAAACATTAGTCGAAACGATAAGGATATGAGAAACTTATCGAAGAATGAGACTCAAGTGAAGGAAGAGCAGCATGACGAGCACGAGAGTCTTCATTTTCGGGCAACCTAGACATAAACACAAACACGAAACACAAGAAATGGGAAGAGGGAACCCTCCTCATGGTTATTTATTAGTAAAAGAAAATAAAAAGGAAAAAGGATAAAAAGGATAAGCATGGGGTGCCTCCCACGAAGCGCTTGTTTATTATCGAGTCGTATAGCTTAGACTCGCCCCGAATTTAGTCGTCCTTGGGGGAGCAAGTGGAAAAGATAATCTCAATAGGACTTTCATTCAAGAGGTTTGGATAAACATTGAAGCTCAAGAAAGTTCCACACCGATGAGATACCCACAGTTTTAAGAAATTATAAGTGGTGATACCGGGGTCAAAGATAGTATTCTCACTTCCGATAAGTGGAGGATAGGAGAAGTCACATTAAATGTGAGGAAGGGAAGAAATATTTTAATCACAATTAAAATCAATCTTTCATTTTCAAAATCAAATTTTTCAATTTTCATGTTTGGAATTTCATCGTTAAAGCTCATTTGTTTATTTTCAAAAATCTCGGGAGGGAGGGATGGGTTGCTGTCGTCAATAAGTACGTCTCCCCTCAGACTAAAACCTTTCTTAAGATCAAAATAGAAAGAATCATACTCTGGAGGAGCTATGATGTGAGCGAGTTCACCGGCGAGCTCCTCATGACAAGAAGAAGAATCAATAGACGGAAGATCGGATTCAAAATAAAAAGCATCGTCATCATCCCCCGGTGGGATGGAATCAACATGAGAAAGTTCATCGGCGAACTCCTCGATAAGGGAATCACTCTTATGATGTAAACTCGTAAGCTCTGGTTCCATGTCGAATTCATTACTATCCTTATTCTGAAAATCAAAGATCGGATTTTCTGATTGAAGAATAAATTCTGAATCCAGATCGAACAAAGGATTGGTGATATTTGTTTTGAATACTTTTGAATTGAAAGGTGTCTCAGATACCCTTGGGATTGGAACAAGGTCATCAATTTTCTCAAAATGATTGATTTCGACTTCCTCGTCCCCCATTGACAAGGTATCGGATTCCTTAACGAGTGAATCGATATTAGAATTAACTTCTTCAGACGGCTCGTCATCGTCACTCTCACTGTCGTCGGAGTATGAATATTTTCTGGTGAAAGGGAGATCTGGTCCTGGCTGAGATAGATAATCGTGACTGATATAATTGACTTGCTTGCCAAGGACCTCAATTTGTGTATTCAATACGGAAACTTTGTCGGAGTATTGATCACTCATCTCAGTGGTAGAGTTATAATGAACTTCAGCGTCCCACTGATAATGATGAAGTGTCATATTTTCAATTAAGTCGTAAGCTTCTTGAGGAGTTTTCCGCATGAAATTTCCGCCGGCTGCCAACATAATCTTGTCTCGATCAATCGAAGTTATGCCATTATAAAAGGTTAGGATCTGATCAAGAAGCAAAATATTATGGTCTGGACATTTTCTTAACAACGATTTGAATCTCTCCCAAGCTTCGAATACTGATTCCATAGGAAATTGCCGGAAAATTCAAAATGTCTCTCCTAAGCTGCACCATTTTAGAACGTGGAAAGTATTTTGAGAGAAATTTGACAAACATCTCTTCCCAGGAATGAATTGAATGGGTTTTCAGAGTGTAAAACCAATTTTCAGCATCGTGGGATAAAGAGAATGATAAGAGATTCAAACGGATGCTATCAAGAGAAACTCCATTTTGTTTCATGGATTGAGTGATGGCTAAGTATTTGTTCAAATGTTCGTTTGCATCTTCATCTCGAAATCCGTGAAATTGGCAATTTTGCCGGATCAGTTGAACCATATGATTTCTCAATGTGAAGTCGGTTCCCGGAACTGATGATGGAGAGATCGGTCCTCCTCTACCGATCAATGTAGGACGATAGAAATCCTCCATGGTCCGAGGATCATGGGGATGAGATAGAAAATCGATCATTGTAAAGAATTAAACAACGAGAGGGTAAAGAAGGTAAGAATTAAACGGTTAACAGGATAAGAAGAAAGAATTAAACGGTAAAGAGGGTAAAAGAAGAGAATTAAACAATCGAGAGGATGACGAAGATTCTTTTTTTGATTTTCGTAAACATAAAAGAAAAGGAATAAAAAAATCAAAATCAACTAAAGGTTAAAATTATTTTTGGGTTTTTTAAGTATTAAAACAAAACAAAGAAACTTTTATTTTATTTTTGGTAACCGCTACGTTAACCGTAACCGTTTTCCTTGAAATTACGCGCGGCGAGGCGGGAGGACAAAGGTGCTCCGTAGATGCTTAAAAACCCGTCCTTTTCAGTCTGCAATTTAATGTCAAGACTTCCGTATTCCTCGTTTATTCGGTTGTAATTTCAATGTAATCCAAGTAACGACTAATTTCACGATTCGTTTTGTTGTTTATTGGGCACGGTTTACAACAATTTCAAAGAAAGTGAGGATGTTTATCTTATTTTTGGATTTTATGAAAACACTTTAGGAAAAGTGTTTTTGTTTATTCTATTTTTGTATTTTTATAATATAACGAAAATAAGTAACTTCCGGGGAGGAAGGATCTTCAAATGACAAAAACAACGAACGGAATAGACGTACTCTTTCAAGCCTTCCCCGGCAGCGGCGCCAAAAATTTGATATACCAACACAATATATATATATATATATATATATATATATATATATATATATATATATATATATATATTCATTCCGAGGATAGCACGGGTAAATATGTATCCCCGGGTCGTATTTCCCAACGAAGGCTGAATGGAGTTCGTGAGTTCGTGATCGTGAGTCGTGAAGTGAATGTGAGGGGGGTTTATGGGGAAACCTAAGCTACAATTATACTACGAGAAATAAAAATGCACAAATAAGAAAGCACGTAAGCCTAACACGTAATTAAAACCTAAAAACGTAATTAAAAAGTAAAATAAACGTCAACGCACAAAATAAAAAGTGAATTTAAGGTATTACTACTCCTACGGGTGTGAAAATGATTTTTCTACGTTCTAAAAGACAAAAGAAAATTTTAAGAAAAAGAAAAATATTATTTTAACTTTTTATTTAATTATTATTAACTAAAACCCTTTTTAAATATTAAAATATATTAAAAATGCAAATAATTAAGAAAAATGCAAATTTATTTTTGAAAAATTTAAAATAACTTAAAATTAATTTTAAAACAGAAAATATATTTTTTTGGATTTTTATGGATTTTTATATATTAAAAAGGATTTAAAAGTACTTAAAAACTATTTTTAATTATTATAAGTACTAAATAAGCTTGGAAAATTATGAAATTTTTCAGGGAAATCTAAAATATTATTAAGAGCCTAGGAAAAATAAAATTACTAAATTTTAAACCCTAATAAGCTATTTTGGGCTAATAAGCAGTTTGATTACCAGGGTGTGAATGCTTATTTTATTTTACCAGGGTGAAACCCTTTTACCCAAAAAAGAATAAGTGCTTATTTATAAGCAAATAAGCACTAGAATGCACCAGAAGCTCAGGTATAGTGTAATAGACCTAAACAAACCTAATTCAACTCAAAAAACTCAAATAAGCCAAGGCCGTCAGCCAGAAAAGCAATAAGCAGTTTGCATGAACGAAGCCTAAGGTACCTACTTTGAGCTTAATTTTAAGCACTCTAATAAGCAGATTAGCGGAACCTAATGGGGGAAAAATGAAAACTACCTACCAGACTACACTAAAACCCTAAAAGCCCTAATTTCTAAGGCCTAATTGAACCCTAATTTGAGCCAAGAACAGGTGTGTTCTAGCAGATTTTGGCTAAGGTTTGACTTTTTTATTGCAAACTAACTTTGACCAATTTGAGTTTTTACTGATTAGATCTTATCCTAAATGATGTATTAAGCTATTTTATGAGTTGTTACACCTAAATATGCACTAAATCCACCAATGCTCAAAAGGATAGATTCATTTTAACACGTATGTAAGCTGATGTGAGATTGAATGTTGAATTTGACTTTTTTGCAAAGTAACCTACTGATGTTATGGCTAAATCATCTTATTCTAACCTAAAGCAAACTAGAAATGTAGAAAACAAGACACTTAAGCAACAAAAACACCAAGAAACGTATTAAACCAAACACCCCTTTATAGAGCACTTTACACTAAGTTTTTGATTTCTAAGCTTAAATCCTCAAACCTATTGATCAAACTAATTAACTTAACTGTATTTAAGCCTAATTGAACAGGAAAACTCAATACTTTACAGCAAAAACACAGTAATGCAGTTGGGTAAAAGTGGGTGAAAATGGGTGAAAGTTGATTTTTTTGACCTTAAAGCTATTGATACCAGATATGGAACACTTTACTATCCCATATTAGAACCTAAATGAAGCATAAACAACAACTAAAAAGTACTCTAATCCTAGGCTGCAATTCAAAACAGTTATGAGCTAGCTTTTTAAGAAATCAACACATAAGGTGTTAAATCTACTAGACACTGATTAAAAGTACTTAAAAACTAGTACTACTATTATTGTTTGAAAGCAGAAGCAAATTAATGAGATGGCCAAAACTAATTTTATCCTTGAAAGTTATCCTAAACCAAACACCCCTTAAACTGCTAACTTACACTAACTTATTACTAATTAAGCTTCTAAATCCAATCCTAATGATCAAACTAAATTACCTATCTATATTCTGAGCTAAACTAACAAGAAAATTCAACACTAAGCAACAAGAACACAAAAATGAAGATTACCCTATAACTAGGCAGTAACAACTATGGAATATTAACTAAGGCTTATGAAAACACAACAAAGGCACAACTTTAAGCTAACAACAGTTAACATAGACTATTATTAAACAAGATTAAGCTGTAAACTAAGCTAACAATAGAATAAATGCATAAATAAAAAGGAAAAGTTACTTGGTAATGGCTAGGATTGAACTTGAACTATGGAAGATGATGTAAACTCACAAGAGCTATGGAGCAGCTTTCATGAGCTTATGAGAGTGGAAATGAGAGCTTGTAGAGGCTTATACCACTATGTAACTATATATGATGNTTTTTTTTTTTTGGTAAAGCTTTATACAGAAATAGTTTTTTAACTAATTAAAAAGCTTAAAGTAACTTAACTAGGATTAAAGGAACAGTAAATTAAAAGCTTTTTAAGAAGATTAAGCTAGAAATAGAAAGTGCATAAAACGGATTAAAGAAAACAAGTACTTTTTATTAATATGAAATGCAGATTACATCAAAAGAAATTACATTAAACTTAGAATTTAACCCCTAATTTTATCTATAAGAACCTGCCCGATTACAACCATGGCAAGGGTCTCTATTTATAGTTGAGGGGAGAGCCTTCTAGGGTATCAGGAAGCTTCAGGAATACAATCCCACCGACTTAGTTGTTATCTTCATGATTCTAGACCTCTGAGCATATTCCCGGTCCTTCCAACCAATAAGATAGCTTGATATTTCCACGTTGGCACTGATTTAACATCTTATCTGACACCTTGGCAGATTCTTCTGGAACGTACGAGGTTATATTGCAAGGTTAAATGGTAACTGAATGGGGTGAATTAGTGAAGAAGATGAGGAACAGTAATACGGGGTTAAAAAAAAGAGGCGCTTGTGATTTATTTAACTGGGAGGAGTATATATTTGACTTGGGTTGGGTGTATTTTAAAGAGTGGACCGGGTTTGGTTTGTAGACTTGGGTCATGGGTTAAATAATAAAAAGTTGGGCTTGGTGGGTTTATGAAATAAATTGGGTTAAGGTTTAGGTTTAATTATTAAAGGGTTGGTTAGTTTAGTTTATGGGTTATAAGTTTAAGTGTTATAGGATAAATGTTAGGGGTTAATTTGTAAATTCTGTTTTTCAAGGGACCTCTTCTGCCAATTTCGTAAATATCATTCCAAGGGCCAATTTTGTCTTTCTTGAATTCTCTGAGGTCTTGTCTTGATATTTTTGAGCATTCCCGGTTCCGCCTTTTGACTATTTCCACATCTCGTGCTCGGTTTTGGGATTTTGGCTTGGTTTTTATCGTTTTCTCTTATTTTCTTACCTGCATGTATAAAAACACAAAAACATAGATATTTGGCAATTATGGTTGGGTTTTTGGTCTTTTTGGTCTTAATTTGGTCAAGAAAAGGTATGTGTTTTAGCACATACCAAAATCCCCCAGACTAAGATATTGCCGTGTCCTTACGCAATGTTATGAACTCCCATCTTTGAAATTAAAATTCCTCATCTCTTTCTACTAACTTTGAAAGTAGCAAAACGTTCAAAAAAGACTACTAAATCTTAAATTCCAAAAATGCCCCGGTTTTCCTACTTATTTTATTATCTATATATTTACATCCTAACTTTATTCTGGTGACGGCATGTTAACTTTTCATTATCCTAGGGATAACTTTTAGGATCATAGAGTAGAAACACGATTCATAGAGAAGCGACCTAACGGTTAAAATTCGTCGTCCTTGATTTTTCACAAGTCCCCCCAGACTAAGCGTAGAACGAAATCATTGTTCTTTCATAAGCATCGATGCTAAAATTATCCATGGAAGTTACTTGTAAATTCCTCTTACTCCCATATTCCTATTTTCCTCTAATTATTTTATTTTTGGTGGGAAATTGAATTTCCTCGTTTTTATATTTATTAGTCCGATAAAGGCTTGAAATTTGGACGCTAAGTAGTTTCTAATTCTTCCCTCGAGAACCACTGNCAATCGTGGTTTGAAACATATCTTAGAGAGGACCGTAGGAGAAAATCGTGCTTCATGGGCCGATAAGTTAGATGATGCATTATGGGCTTTCTGCACCGTTTACAAAACCCCCATCGGGTGTACTCCTTATAAGTTGGTGTATGGAAAGGCTTGTCACTTGCCCATTGAATTAGAGCACAAGGCCTACTGGGCCTTAAAATATGCTAATTTTGACCTAAAAACCGCGGGTGATCATCGTAAAGTTCAATTGAATGAGTTAAACGAACTCAGGGATCAAACCTGCGAGAATTCTTTGATCTACAAAGAGAAAACCAAGAGGATTCATGATGCTAAGATTAAAAACCGCGTTTTCATCGTTGGTGATCAAGTCCTTCTTTTCAATTCTCGATTGAAGATTTTCTCGGGCAAACTCAAAACCCGTTGGTCAGGACCGTTCACCGTTACCCAAGTTTTTCCTTATGGAACCGTCAAGTTAGCTCAACCCGATGGTCCCAATTTTAAGGTGAACGGTCATCGTCTCAAACATTACTTCGGAAGGGATATACCACCCATGGTTTTCCCGGATCTCCAAACTTTCCCCAAGGACAATTGAATTCGGGGATCGAGTCAAGCTATGTGACTCGGTAATCAAAAACAAAGCGCTTCGTGGGAGGCACCCCATGCTTATCCATCTATCTTTTTTCTTTTTATTTTCTAATAAGTGTGACGTGAGGAGGGTGACCTCTTCCAATTCTCGTGTTTTCATGGTTGTTTGTTTTGATTGTCCAGGATTGTCCCCGATTTATGAAGACTCTCGTGCTCGTGGTTTTGTCTTTCTTTCCACTCGAGTCTCATTCATCGTTGCTTCTTCGGGAAATCCAGAAAATATCCTAATCTTATCGACTAACGTTTATCTTTTGGCATAATTAATAAACGGCCCTAATTTTTTTTTAGGATTACCCTTACCTTTGAAACATTGAGGACAATGTTTATCTTTAGTCTGGGGGTGAATCTTCGATTCGATTGACCTCACTTTCACTTTTACCGTTTACTTACGCAACCCCGTTTTTCCTAAAAAATTGAAAAATTTCAAAAAAAAAATGATGAAAATTTTTGAGAAAAAGTATTAAAAAAAAGTGAAAAAATTGAAAAAATTACAAAAATATAATAAGTTTTGACACCATGTTTGACTTTCCTGCTGGTGAGAGTAAGAATAAAAATTTTGACTTGATCCGAGCGTGTTGAGCCCTAGCTTGTCCCCTTAACCAATATAATCTTAATATTTGATTATCGGCTAAGCATTCGCGGATCTCATTATTTGAGATTTTAAATTTGCGAAGAACGCGAAATGATAGAGTTTATTTAGAAATTAGATGCTAAGCGTGGAGTAGCTGGTTCTCTTTAGAGCTCATCGAAGGTACTTGTGGCTTTTTGCTCCCACAAAATTGTTTCACCCCATATATTGTGTAAAATAATTAAAGATG
>LBNU01006848.1:44583-56240 GCA_014162995.1 Artemisia annua
GAGCAGCGATGTTGTGTTTGTTATAAAAGGCAAAGGACTAGTACGTTTTGACTTAAAAAAATGCCAACCTTGAGCTCGAGGAGGTCCTATGAAAGCTTCTGGTTCCGGCTCGTAGAATGAGTTGTTTCGGTCGCCATAAAAGGGATACTCGCCTCAATTCGTCGGCTTAATGGAGCCTTGGATGTGGACCTCTTTCTGATGCACGGTTTCGCGAGAAGGATTAGACTACCTTAGCGTCTTACTCTTGCTAGTCGGTTGATCGGAAGCTAATATTATGAAAACGGAGAGTGTTATGAAATTCTTCATTTCTCTCACAAAAATAAAATAAATAGATACCATCAAATAGGAAAATGGGAGTAAGAGGTTAATACACAAGTAACTTCCATGGGTAGCGTTAGCATCTAACTTGTATATAAGCTGTGATCTCGTTTTTACGCTTAGTTTGGGGGCTTGTGAAAAATCAGGAACGACGAATTTTATCCGTATGGTCACTTCTCCATGAGTCGTGTTCTTACTCTATGACCCTAAACGTTATTGCAAAATGATGAAAGTCGACATACCGTCACAAGTAAAAAAAAAATAGTAGTAAAATAATTAGCATATGAATAAAATGGAATAACGGGGCGTTTTAGGGAATAAATGATTTCGTATCTCTTTTGAACATTTTGCGTTAGTAAAAAGAGTTGTGAAATAATTTATCTCAAAAGCGTGAAGTGATTACATTGCGTGAGGACACGGCAATACCTTAGTCTGGGGGATTTTTTGGTATGTGTCAATTTACACATACCTTTTACCTTGTTAGACGGACCAAAAAGACCAAAAACTAACCAAATATGCCAAATATATTGTGTTTTTGTGTTTTTGAATGTGCAGGTACGGATATTAAAGAAAATGGACAAAACCGAGCCAAAACCGACAAAACGAGCACGAGATTTGAAAGAGCACGAAATTATGGAATTGCGAGGCCAAAGATAATTTTATTTGGAGCATTGTTGCAAAAAAAAATGGAATTATAAAAGATTAAACCAAGTCCAATGTGGCACATTTAAATTGTTGTAACTCAAGTCCAAGGCCTAAAAAGACCATTCGAGCCCAATTGATATAAAATGCAACAAGGCCCAATGAAGATAAAAGTCCAGCTTGTTATTCGTGGCATGCAACAATGAAAGAATTGATATTGTGAAATTGATGGCACGTGTTACTGCTACCTCTTGTTAGTATTGAAGTTGTTTTTGGATTGAAGTTGCTAGCCACGTGAACTTTCTACTTCTTTTTGGCTCTCGACAAAAATGAAAGGAAAATAATATTTCAAAGTTGCAAGTGAAAGATGGCACATGGGGTTCAATTCTACTCCTACTCAATGGGTCTCGACAAATCGAAGAAAGAAAAAGAGATATATTGGTTTTGCAATTTGCAATGGGGCCAGCGAGTAAATCAAGCATTGCACGTGATGAGCAATTCCTCGAATTAATAATTCACATGAAATGTAAAGGGTATATTTGTTTCAAGAGGCATGTAGACTTTCAAATAAATTCATGAAGGCATAGGCACATGGGTTGCTAAACAACAAAAGAAGAAATACGGAGTAGAAAGAAAAGAATGAATAGGTGACCATGGCCACGTAATTGGTGTTTGGGGTATACGACAAAGAAGAAGGAAAAAAATGAATAAATAAATGATGAAATTTGCAATTTTGATTGCCCACTTGGGACTGCTCATCCTCGAGAAAAAGTGACCACGAGACAACAGTGAAGAATTGCTAGCGCATAAGAGTAATAGACCAAATTGATGATATTTTCATTCTACAAATTTAGTATCAAAATGGGTCCAAGTCAAGATATTTTCACTGTAGACCAGCAAATGCATTATAAATGAAGGTAGTATCGTGACTCACACTCTCCCAAGTTAAGTAAAAGAAGGCGAGTGAGATATGGCTTCATTCTATTTTCACACTCCACTAACAAAAGATCTAGCCGATACAACGATGACACGTCCCACTTAATGACGCTACATCCAATATTTCACCCAATCCACTAACGCCACGTGGCAGTTGTGTGCTGGCAATGATTGGATAAATGGGAATGTTCGAGAATCGAGACTCCGATGATGGCTATAAATGTTGGCTCACATTTCTTCACGGGGAGAACCCTTCACACATTTATTTTACACACACACTCTTTATTTCTTTGTAATAGCAGTTTTTTTTAAGTATTTAGCTTATTTTGTGATATTTGGCTTATCTTAACTTTCAAGTGCTTATTTGTAAGACCTTTTTCTAGCTTATTAATGAAAATAATGTTTATTACTTAGTGCTTATTTCTCTTCTTCTTCTTCTACTCTTTCTTTTATTTTCTTTTTCTTTTCTTTTCTAAAAATCTAATAAAGTTATATAAGCTTTTTAGCTTATTGTAGCTTATTTAGGTTTGCTTTTTCAATAAGCTTACTCATAAAGCTTTTATCTTTTCTTTGACTATCTTTAAAAAAAAATTATATAAAGTTTAAATTTTTAGCTCATTATATCTTATAATTTCTTCTTTTCTTCACCCTCTAACTCGATTCAAACACAAAAAGATATGCATGAGCTCGTTAAGCTCGGCTTATTTTTCAAATAAGTCTTGACATATCTTAAGTTTGAGAGCACTTTTTTATTTATTAGCCTTTTTTAGATAGCTTATTAATTAGATCTAGTATTTGTATCAAGTTTTTAGTATAAAGCTTGCATCTTTATTGTTTATTTTGAAGTTTTTATATTTGGCTCAATTCGAACAAGAAAGGTCTTTAGCTTTAAAGCTTTCCTTAATCTTTGATTAAGCCTATTTGACCTATTAGTTTCGAGAGCTCGTTATAGATCTAGTGGTTTCAATAGTTTATTAAGTATAAAGTTTGAATCTTTATTGTTATTTTGTAGTTTTTTTAGATACTTTAGCTTATTGTTGATTTATATAAGGGAATATAAGTGCTTCACTTGGGTGATCGGCTTAATAGCCTTGATTGCTTTCTCCCTTATTCACTTTAAGCTTTAGTATTTTAGCCTATTTAGTAAAAATTTGTAGTTATATTCTAGTTTTATAAAAATTATTGTTATTGTTATTATTGTTATCCTAACTTTTGTGTCTTATTTCCTATCACGATCTACCACTAAGGCCGGAGCTTAAGGGTCTTTAAGCAAATTTTATACATAAAGTTTGAAACTTTAGTAATTTTTAAGCTTTTTAGTGAATAAAGTTTCAAACTTTACTTACTTATTAGTGGATAAAATTAGGGTTATTTACACATATAGGTAATGAACTTAGAAAAATTTTCTATGTTATGTAACGAACTTTCAAAAATATTAAGTTAAGTAACAAAACTTTCAAAAACCGTTAAAGTTAGGTAATTTTACCCAATATTGCAACTGGTAACCTGTTGAGCCGGTTACTTTTGTTTGACCATTATGTTTGACCACTTACATACACACTTTACCTAAAAAAAACGTTTTCCCCCTGTTGGTCCCGTTTCTTTCCTTAACCTTTTCACATCGCCAACAATAATTTTAACCTGAGTTTTAAAAACCTCGGTATCCGCCTGAGTTTAAACACCCGCGGTTGTTGTCTGATTGAGTTGGGGTTTAGGGTTAAGATGTGACGGTATCCGATGGGTTTGACGGTTGTCGCCGGTTAGTGAAGGATCTAGGTTCTTGATATTGATGGTTGTCGTGATTGATTTTAAGTTTGAATCTAGATCGATTGTGTTATCTGGGTTTTGGATATATGTGAGATGTGTCTGGTGAATCCAGTGATTTTTACGGGATAGCTGATAAAGAATCAGGGAGTGAAGGAAGTGTTGATGATAGGGTTGATTAGAATCAGGCAATATGATTGTGACTCAGGGAGTTTGGGATTACGTTTTTTTAAAGGATATGTTAACTGATGTTGTGTGGGTCATGGTGCTAGCAAGAAAAAATGGGTGGTGTGTTGTAGAGAATTTGGAGCATCAGGGAATGGTAAAGGATTAGGGAATATTGCTAGCAAAAAGGTCAGTGATACTTATTGTGGGATTGAAAATAAGTCTCGTCACAAGTCCCAAATGGCTCTCCAAACCCGAGAGACTACCTGAATTGGCCTCCCCAATGAAGCAAGGGATTAAAGGGAGTTTTATCGAGAGTTTCTCTATTGCGGAATGAGCCAAACGAGTCCCTAATGACAAGAGGCCTGAGATAGATTATGGGTCTGTCATGGAAGTAGTGAAGTGGAAATGTGGTATAAATACTCAGCAGTGTCCCTAAAAAATTTCAGGTTCAAAGGAGCAGCTGAGAAGCATGTGGGCCCAAAATGGTTCCCGGTAAATTTTCTAACGTTGACGGTTTTATAAAGTTTTCTTACCTAACTTAATATTTTTGAAAGTTCGTTACATAACATGGAAAATTTTTCTAAGTTCATTACCTATATGTGTAAATAACCCATAAAATTAATAAAGTTGTAAACTTTATTGAAAATTTGTGCTTATTAGATCGGGTGGTTTATTCCTCTCGTTTATTCATCCGGGTTCTATTTTCTTTACTTTTTAAACCTTTAGTAGTTGATAATTTTAGTATAATATTTATGTTTATCAAAATACATGCTATGTGTTTCTTTGCTATGATTAGTGAGTAGATTTTTATATACTTGTTGAGTAGATTATTTAGTGAATTAAGTGTGGTTTATAAAAGTTAAAAGATATATTGGTTAGACCTAAATATAGATATCTCTTTATGAAAATTGTTGTGAGAAGATAGTTTATAAAAGACTTAATTGAAACAATAAACCACACTTGAGGATCTTGATAATTTACTTTACAAGTATATCTTTTTATCATATATTTCGTATTCGTTTGAGTAGCATAATTTAGTTGGTTATTTTTAGTTGTTATCCTTTATAGTTAGCATTAGATTATTTAGTTGCCCCTAGTTTTATTATTACCTTTACTTTAATCATTATCATTTTTTCTTAATCAAAAATCTAAAAACATAAGCTAAAATCTTTTTCTTAAAATTTTAGATTTTTCTTCAAAAGTTTAGTATTTTTTATATTTTAATTAACTTAAAATAGTTTTTAAATCATTATAATTAAAAAAAAAATTAAAAATTAAAAATAAAAAAAAATTAAAAAAAAATATAAATCTTTTTCCAGATTTATTTTTAAGTATTTAGAAATTTTAGAAAGTAATTTTGAATTTTTAGACGCTTTTCCCTTTAGATTTGCTTTTTAGGTGCGTTTTTAGATTATGTTAAGTTTGTTTTTAAATTTAGATTGCGTTTTAGGATTTGGTTGCTTTATTTGCTTGTTCTATTTGCTTGTTTACTTGTTTTTATTTGATATTCCATTATCGTAGTATAAACCTCCAAATATTCACCTTTATTTCACTTTTCATTACACATTTTCGACACGATTATCGATTTTCCATTCACACCTTCACACGGACTACGACCTCGGGTTTTGCTTATTTCCTTAGCAATTCCTTGGACTTATAATATATATATTGGTTTTAACGAATCAGACTGATGATTCAATTTAACACAAACAGGAAAATAATAATTCATCACAATAATAAAGAGAAAGGATGTATAGTATCAACACAATAAAGCAAATAAATCGAGAGAACCAATGAGTCAACCAATAGCCAAAAGAAACCAATTCTAAAAGACAGAATTTCCAAATGAGAATGAATGAGAATAATCAATAAATGAGAAGGACAATAAGCATTACGAATGCTAATTGAAAATATATGAGAAATCAATGAACGAGGAATGCAATAAGCATTATTAGGGTGAACATGAGTAACAGCGATTGGGAACGACAATGAGTGTTACGTATGATAACATACAATCAATGAAGAGTCAATGAGTACCACGAGTGTTATTGAAAATGAATGAGATCAATCAATAATTAAAATCAATGAATATCACAAATGTTGATTAGGTAAGACGGAATATCTTTACGTAGCTTCCCAATTGTACTCTAGTCAGGTGGGAGAAGTAGATGAAATAATGGCTCTCTTATTCGTCTTCCGAGAGGTTTTCTTTAAGTGAGTGGTCTCATGGTTTGGGTTCAGTTTCCATAGCCTTGTCCTCGAACGACTTTGTTTCATTGTCGGCATCAGTAAGTAGGTTTGTGACGTGAATGTCGAAATAGTGGCCGACAAGTTTTTCCAATTTGCCCTCGGAATCGAGAAATAGTATTAAGTAAGGATAAACATTGCTGTCGAGCTCTTTTGTTACCTTCTTGTCGACATGAATCTCCAAAACCGCAAGAAGTGATAAGGACATAGATGTTATAATGTAGTGTCCCGAAAGTAGGTGTTCCAATGCGGCACGTTACAATGTGATAGGTTACAGTCGCGTTCTGATCTAGCTGACTGGTTTCTTTTCAGTGGTTTATGATGTAAAGTAGGTGCTTCAAATGTACGATGTTATCAAAGCATGGGATGCGCGTTCAAATTTGTTTCCACAAGTGGTCAGTAAGGTAATCAAGGAAGAATCGGTAGACTGTAATGAGTTTTATGTAAGACGATGTTATGTGGTGGTGATGGTCCAGGTGAGGATGATGGTGTATGAGGTGTAACTCTCTCTAGCGTGGTCTCGCGGCATCTGAGAGGTAAAACTGGAGTATAATCAGAGAAATGACCAATAGCAGTGGAAGCAACTGATGGTGGTAAAGGTGCATGAGCAGCAATAGGTGTAGCTAATGATAGTCATGGTAGTCTCACCCTCTTCCGCGTATTCTGGCGGGTCTTAGTATGGCGGACTGATGAAGTCTGTCCTGGCTGGATAATAGTAGTAGGAGGTGATGGAACTGGAGTAGTGGGTACAACCGATGGTGATGGAATAGGAGATGCAGGTGGAGTAGGTGCAACTTCACTCTCCTCAAATGGTTAAGTCTCAACGTCAGATGCTATGATGTGTCTAGTGTAGAGTCAACTGATGTTAAACTACAGTAGGGAGTGACGAGGTATCCCCTATGTCAGGGTTTGGGGTAAGGATGATGGGATGGGTATCTGAAGACATCTCTGTGACAATCAACGCGAAATGGAAGTAAATAACTCATATAATGCATGTATGAACCGCATGCATAGTGAATATGCACTTATGATGAAATGATGAGATGCTATGATGATGTGGTTATAGTCTAGGGTCCATGATACAACCTAGTTCACTATAACCTTAGCTCTGATACCAATCTGTCACACCCCCAAAATACCTGTTTTGCAGCGGAATGGAATACCTGGGGCGTGACTGCCATAGCATCACAGTTACAGTTACATTGAACGACCTAAAGTGTCGTTTAGAAAATACATCGTTTGATCATTAAAAACATTCAGAGTTTACAAAACAAGGTACCAAAAGGTGTTGCAGGTTTATGAAAACAAGTTCATTGATACGTGGTTTTGCGACCTTACAACAGGTTTTACCTCTCAAGGGATCTTAAGAGGCTTGCAATCCCCACCAGGCAGTGTACCTGACCGATGTAGTATAGTGTAGTGGCAAGTACCGGGGGATTGATCGTTCTCTAGGGGAATAGTGTCGTTAGGATTGAAAAACTACTCTAATAGGTCTAAGGGTGAGGGAAGATTCTTTTTGTATTTTATGTTTTTAGGAAAGCAAGTAAAATTATCTCGGGTTTGAAGGAGTGGGCGGAATTAGTTGCTAGTCAACTAACCCAAATAACTACAAATGCAAATAAAATAAAATAACTGAAAATAAAATAGTTGTGAAAACTTATATGGAGAGAAGTGTGTTTACTTAGATTTCATTACTCCCTAACTATCTTTTACCGGTTGATTAGTGTGTTATAATTGCGTGGATGACGGGTTGCATTCTTTAATACCAGTCGTGGGGGTGTGTACGAACTTCCCCAACTCTATAAGCTCCTACTTCACTCCTATGTTGAGCCGACTAAAAGCTCCTAACATGGGATCACTAAAATTCGCTTATGCATTAAATACAACCATATAATTGTAGTACACATCTGATCATGTTTCTTAAGACGTTCAAGCAAGTTACCGTATAGGAGGTTAGCCAGTTTTCTTAAGCCTAACATCGATAAACATTCATCCAATACAATTAATAACACACCATTCAACCAATAATTGATAATTAGGTTTCATTAGATCTAAGCAAACACGAAGAAAACCTAGCCTAGCATGTTAAACAAAAGACAAGAACAAGATAGAATCAAACAACACATAGACATATTAAATGATTAATTGATAACTTATCTTCAATGTAACATGGAAGATCTCAAGGTGAAAAATCTTGAAAAAGCTGCTAAAATTCGTATTAGGGTTCCTCTCTAAAGAGTTCCACCATATGAATGAAAATTGCGAAAATATATATAGGAAAACAGATCTGACGGCGTCACTCTTTGGGTTGTGACGCCGTCACCTCGCCGTGATAGGGTTTCCTGACGGCCTCTTGACGCCGTCCCCCTTTAAGTCCTCAAATTCCATACTGGCTTATCAAGGAAAATCTTCACATCCACCTCCGTTTGTCTAGCTTGATGGCGTCACCTCCTAGACCTTGACGCCGTCATGGGTACTGTTCTAGCAGAATTAGAGACTTTGTCGTTTTCTTCACTTTTATGCTCCAAAAACGTCCAAAATGCTTCCTTTTCAGATTTCTTCTCCAAAGTACCTAAAATGACAAAAGGAACGATTTAGAGAAATATTTGATCAAATAATTACGATTTAGGGCTTAAATGACCCCCCAAAAGCGGTACACTTTTTGCCTCATCAAATACCCTTACACTTGAGATTTGCTTGTCCTCAAGCAAATGAGCTTTTATTCTAATCAAAATACAAGTTAGGGGTCATTTAACACTAATATAAAAGTAATTACAACAAATAGTTGTTCCCCTTCAACCATAATAAGCACGGAGATTACATACTAGCACCTCACAAGTAGTGTTTAGATACTACATCTCTCAGGTGTCATAAAAGTATATCTCACAAATGAAAATGAATAATATCTCTCACTACCTGTCATAGGAAATAGATTACCATAGGCTTGGGAAAGGATCAAAAACCTTCTCCACTAGGCGTAAGCACCTAAGATAAACTATCAAAGAGGGCTTTCCAAAGGGTTGTAACGTGAGGTGTAGGGATATGATAAACACGGGTTTTGATGGATAAGGGATATTTTACTGGTGGCGAGTTAAAGATCTTGATTAATTACATGTACAATATGACGTTGCTAATCCAAGACTAGACTCGACTTAAGCTAATCAAAAATTAATAAAGCATAAAATAAAAATAAAAGGAAACGGGATGGTAGTCCGTATGTTTTTTCTACTTTTCTTTTTCTCATTTTTTTTTCTTTTTCTTGATTTTTCGATTTTCTCTTTTTTTTTTTATTTTATTTTTTATTTTTTTTTTTATTTTTTTTAACATACATTCTTGCCCTACCATCCAAAATAATATATCATAGGGGCCTCGGTTCTCCCCTTACACTTGGACTTTCACATACTTTACATTCTAATGACTCGAATTAAGATAATCGAAACACTTGGAGTACTTTTAAAATATTTAGCACATATGGAGGTAATAATGTTGTTCTTCCCCATTACTCCATTACACTAGTACTTTACCCATGAGTCTCAATCGTCCCAAAACAATATGTACAAGATATGACTCGACTTAGCAACCATGTAATCAATTAGATAATTAACTAAGGGTTTAAAAAAATGTTGTCACAATAATGCACTATAGGTGAGTGCATACAAGGTAGGCTAAGGCAATTTGGGTGTACATTTAAGTGGGTTGTAACAAATTCCTCCTTTAATAATAAGCTTAAAGTTAGAAACGAAAAGATAGGCTCTGGAGGGTGTACTAGGGGTATCGTGTACCAAAAATGGGTACAACGCAAGGGTGTGGGAGAATTACTTGACCAATGTAGCCAAAGTAATTATAACAAAAACACAGGTGTAAAACAATGGGTTAATCCTAATGCCTCTTATCATGTAGTAAATCTAACTACACGAATGTAGTCTCACTTGTGGCCTTGGAATGGTCCTAACGCAAGTTCTAGAATCTAAGTGCTACCGGTACTCACATCATAGCATAAATGCTTTTCCTACCAATTCTAGGGGCGAACCTCACATATTTGGGGTGGAAAATTCTTTTAGTGGTACGGTTTTGTGCTAGTCATATAACTCCTATCCATGAGACGCTCATTAAGACCAAAGTTTCACTCCTAAATGTTGTAAAAAATTTTAAATTTGGCACTAAAATTGCCCTAACAGGTATTTCTCTCAGTTTTATTACACACCTACCATTAAACAAACAAAAATCAAGCGTAATTGCATTCTCTAAGCTATCGTAATTTACCCCCCCTTACACTTAAGATGAAAATTGTCCCCAATGTTCAAATAATAAGATGTAAAAGTAAATAAGGTAAAATAATGAAATCAAATACTCTCCTGATTCGCTCGGTGGATAAAGTGGTAACATGGTTAGATCTTCTTCCAAGAGAATGTAGAAGCTCCAAGATTAAAGCATTGCCAAAAGCTTGATTCCACATACATCTTCTTATCCAAAATAACCTGTTAAACCTGAGAAAACAAACATGAAAACCTGCATAACATCGGCGGAATAAATCTGTATAAGGATATAATGCTTGTGGAATGAATATTTTGCAGATTCCTGGAGTTTATAAGTTAGAGATTTAATAAAGCATTTTATAATTTCGGAAGAAAAACAAAACTTTCAAAAATTCCAGAAAACTACACATGACGCCGTCAGGTTGGAGCCTGACGCTGTCAGAAGTGATCTGACAGATTTTTCATGTTAAGTTTCCGGAAAATTTCTGGAAAAACTCATGCCTTAATTCCTGGAAATCCTGCAAAATATCATTATGACTCGATACAAGCATTTGACTCAAACAAGTACTAATATGTATGCTAATTTAATATTGTTATGATTCATGTTCCATTCGTTCTAATAAACCGATTTAGATTTCCCTTACACTTATCTTTTTCAAAATACCTTTATATGTAGTTAAGACGAAGTTAAAAACAAAATAAAGCATTTTCACAATTTAGTTTGAAGCATGAATCAATAACAATAAAAATAAACATACATACGGAAGCAAATAAAATCAAACACACAAACAAACAAAACAAACAAAGCTTGGGTTGCCTCCCAAGAAGCGCTTTTCTTTATTAACGAGTCTTGTAGCTAGATTCAAAGTCACCCTACGTTTTCTTTTTCAACTTTCGCACCAACTCAAAACTCTTAATCCAATTTTCATCACGCTTGTATTCAGGGCCTAAATTCATGCAGCCTGAATAGTATGTCTGCTTCCTCTCATAGTAAACATCATCACTAATTCCGTCATCCTTAATCTCATAGGGTCGAATCACATCGACTGGTAAATTCTCGATGTCCTTCAATTCCACCCTCATGTGAGGCATCATAAAAGTGATCTTTTCTGTCCCATCAGTAAACTGAACTGTTCCCTTATCATGATCACAATGCATCTCAATTGCCTCAACAAAATGTCGCCCTAGAACAATTTCTCCTAAATATGGGTCTATAATACCTCTAACATCTTCTAGGATTACAAAGTCGCATTGATAAGTGAAGTTCCCTATAAAGATGTGTACCCCTTCTACCCTCCTAACCAAATTACACCGTCGCTTAGGGTT
>LBNU01006848.1:56761-69668 GCA_014162995.1 Artemisia annua
CACACCATTCAACCAATAATTGATATTTAGGTTTCATTAGATCTAAGCAAAACACGAAGAAAACCTAGTCTAGCATGTTAAACAAAAGACAAGAACAAGATAGAATCGAACAACACATAGACATATTGAATGATTAATTGATAACTTATCTTCAATGTAACATGGAAGATCTCAAGGTGAAAAACCTTGAAAAAGCTGCTAAAATTTGTATTAGGGTTCCTCTCTAAAAAGTTCCACCATATGAATGAAAACTGCGAAAATATACATAGGAAAACAGATCTGACGGCGTCACTCTTTGTGTTGTGACGCTGTCACCTCGCCGTGTTAGGGTTTCCTGACGCCTCTTGACGCCGCCCCCCTTTAAGTCCCCAAATTCCATTCTGGCTTATCAAGGAAAATCTTCACATCCACCTCCGTTTGTCTAGCTTGACGGCGTCACCTCCTAGACCTTGACGCCGTCATGGGTACTGTTCCAGCAGAATTAGACTTTGTCGTTTTCTTCACTTTTATGCTCCAAAAACGTCCGAAATGCTTCCTTTTCCAGATTTCTTCTCCAAAGTACCTAAAATGACAAAAGGAACGATTTAGGACAATATTTGATCAAATAATTACGATTTAGGGTTTAAATGACCCCCAAAGCGGTACACTTTTCGCCTCATCATTCATACAAGAGCAAACGTTACATAAGTGCATGAAATAAAAGGTGAGACGCGACGACTCCGCGACTCCAAGTAGGTCCAAATGCATGCCAACATGAGCTACCTTAATTACCTGAAAATACATTGCTAAAATGGTCAACAATAATGTTGGTGAGATCCATAGGTTTATAAAAATGAAATGTTATACGGTAACCTCAAGTATAAAGTGTATGACAAAAGTCACATGAAAAATAGTACAATAGCCCTTAAGCTCATGACCCCGAAGTTAGACTGAATGAAATGCCCCTCTAGAGTGTTTTGCCAGACACTCTAATATGATAAAAATGAAATGCATCCGTTTGACTGTTGGTATAACCAACGCGGATGGAGGCGTCACCCTCAATAGATCTATCCACTCACTCTCGCTTAAGCATAATTAACGGTTCATGATAATAGGGGACTTTAACATGGCAAATGCGGTAACTTAAGCATTGTACTTGAATTTGATACTTAGGCCCGTACGGAAAATGGTGCAATGTATTCTCCCCCGTAGGATTTGAAAACAAATAATAAAATGTAAACGGGGCTATGAAAACTCACTGTTACAGTAGTGCGATGAATATGTAATGAACAGGACAACAAGGCGCGAACACTAGCCGCAACCTAATATGAATGAATATGATCTACTTTAGATTATGAATTGATGTAGTGAATACACATGCACATGATATCTATACCACTCGTACTTTGAAAATATTAGTTATCGTCGAAATTTAATGTTTTCCATATCTTGGTAAAAATATGTCCAACTAGCCTCGCAAAACTAGTCGTGAAATATTGTGCATAAAGTATTAGAGTTTGGACTTGGCATTTTGAAAACCTTGAAATGATATCTAATAGTCGCGTTATTAATCTTTTGATCGTACGTGCCTCGACGGGTAAGAAATATGGCTCTCCGTTGTTGTTACTTGAAAAGTATAGTTTTTAGTACATAAAATATATTTCTAATAGAGGCTGTCAAAATATAATAGAGTTATCGGGTTATAAACGAGAGTATCTTGGTTGTTATAAGCTCATTTTCTACGTCTTTATATCCACGGTTTCGTATTAACATGTACTAACACATTTTCAGTGGTTCGGCTCCTCTAGGTTACGTTAAATGCCTCATTTTATCCGTCGAATGTCGGCTAACAGCAAGTGTAATTTTCAGAAAATAGTTTTTCGTCGTTAAACTTTGAAAAATCATATCTCCTTCGTTATAAGCTCGTTTTTGTTCGTTCCGGCGGCCATAGTTTCGTTTTTGAATGTATTTTCTAAATCTTTGGTCCAAAATTACTCCCTAGTCCCTGATTTTTCCTCGTTTTGCAAATAAGGACAGTAGGTTTTTATATAGTTTCAAAATTTGTTTTTCCTAGTTTGTAACTTGTCCAAATCCATCCAATCAACAACCAAACATCCCATAATCTACCATACACCTTCTTAGGGTGTCATGGGTTCCTAAACATCATCAACCAAGCTAATCTATCAAGGGTTTACATGTAATACATATCTAGGGCTCAAAAGATATAAAAGTATAAATGGAGTGGTATAAACTTGCATATGCATGTAAAACTTGTATAAATATCATATGAACTTTGTAAGAACTTGGTAAAATTATGAAAAAGAGTTTGACATACTTACTTGAAGGATTAGTGAGTTTTTGAAGATGAAAACCTAAATAGACCTTGGGTTTTTATTTCAAAACCCTAAAAGGAGTACTAAATGGACTTGATAAATACTTGATCTTGAAAAATTAATGGTTCTTGCTTGCTTCTTTGTTCTTGGCCGAGCATACACAAAGAGAGGAGAGAAAGATGAGTTTTTCTTTAGTTACTTGAAGTATTACTAGTTTAAGGTGTAGATATTTTATGGTAAGTATTTAGTCTTTGAAATCAAGTATCACATGGACTAGGAGGGGGGCGCATTGGGCGTGAAATGGGAGAAAGGTGGGAGTGGTTGTGTGCTAATTAAAGCTCTTGTCTCCAAAGTGTAAGTATTAGTTAGTTTAAGTTGTGTATTGGGTGTTACCGGGTACCGAGTTAGCTAGAAATGAATTGTGACGAGATGAAATAAAATATGACGAAGTTGTAAAAATTGTAAAATCATATTCCTTGCAAGAATTGGGTGTTAGAATAATTGTCGGGTTGAAATATAATGAACCGACGGAGTTATAAGCTCCTAAAGGAAAATGTAGCAGTTGATTTGAAAACATCAGGTAAATTAATAATATAGTTTTTATATCATTATAATGAGTATGAAAATATGTTAGGATCATAGTCGGGAGCGTTGGACGTGTTAGTCACATTATTGATCGCGTGTTAACGTTTATTTAAGTTTAAATATACGTAAAATGTCAAATATACAAAAAAATGTTAATTTGAATAACCTACGAGTGGAATAGTATGCAAATGCTATTGTGATGATATGTAGACTATTTCTAGTCCGTATGAAGTGTCGCTACCAATGATGCATGAATTCGCAGCTAAACCAAACTGGTTACGCGAATTTGAATACCCGTAAACTAGGTTTACCGTGAAATGAATGATGTTCAAGAATAGTGTTTTCCTTCCGGGAATGAATAGTGTCATGTGAATAGTAAAATTTTTGAACGCTTCTCAAAATCTCAAACTGACTCCGAAAATGATGAATAGTGATCGGTGAATAGTAAATGATGAATAGTAACTGGTGAATAGTAAATTGTCGAGGTTTGAAAAATGACCTGAAATTGTGAGTTGTGACATTATTCACAACATTCGCGCTTAGAAGTAATTAATGGCTCATGATAAACTGGGACTTAATGGATAATGTGGTAACTTAGGCAATATGTAACGTTTTATGCACTTGTGTCCGTATGTAAAATGATAAGCATCGTATTATCACCCAAAGTTTTTCAAAATAGTTCAAATAAGTAAAAAAGGGGCTATGAAACTCACCTCAAGTAGTGAATAGGTTCAGAAAAGGGTAACGTAGAACAATAACCGGGAAATCCTAACCGTGACCTAGAAATATAAGTCGTTTTAGGAAATATGCAACACATACTACATGTGTATGAATATTACGAAGTTTAGCACCTTTATAAACTCGTAGTGATGTTTTAACAAGTTATGTAAGTCGGTCGTTTAAGAAATATGTTCAAAACGCATTTTAGCTACTTAGAAACCTTAGAAAGTTCGTGTCATAATAGTTATGTTTAACCCTTCTTGGAAAGCGTATATCTAACTCATTTTAAGTCAGTTTTTCCCCGTTAAACTTTCTAAACCAAGATAAACGTGTCTATTTTCATTATTTCAAAGTTCCGGTTCGAGAAAATTAGTTTCTGATTGTACAATAAATTGCACGACCAGGCCTTCGATGGTGATCAAAGGGTATAAGGGGTGTTGTGATTACGCCAAGCTTGGATATAACCTGAAATAAGAAATACTAAAACACTACGTTAAGTGATTGCGCAGGGGTTGGACCCTGCGAACCACCTCCGACGTGTGAATAAGTANCAAAAACGCATTAAATGCGCATGCCTATGACTTATCCGTTGAACAAAAGATTGTAACGGCATGATTATCGGTAATCTCAACTATCTTTCAAAATTTAAAGCATCTACTAGATACAATTACGTATAGTATAAATACCCATGCACTCTCAAACCCTAAGCTACACACACCCTTTTCCACTGCAACTTTCACAAAGCTGTGACGTGCTTATCTGCAACAATCAAAAGGTAACTTATTCCCTCATCTTGTAGTTAGAACTTTTAGGTATCACAGGGTAGCCATGAGTATGGATGCTAAACGTATCATAAGACAACAAAAATGTAATCTTTCGAGAGAAGCCCTAGCCCTTTTTCTAGATGGTTACCCGATAACCAAACAACACAAAGTTATGCTCCCAAAAAATAATCAAAGCATCTATGATGCCCCAAAAGGGTATGTGGGTTTGTATACTCATGCCTTTACCCGGTCAAATCTAAGAGTACCCCTGCATCCATTATTTCTAGAGCTGCTACAATATTATGAGGTGCATATTTCAAGGTTTAATCCCTTCGGTCTAGCTAAACTCACCACCTAAATAGTAATGTGTAAGGCGTATGGTTATGAGCCCACAGTAAATGTGCTGCGAGGCTTCCTTAACCTATGTCCCAGAGGAGATTGGCTAACACTGTCGAAGAGGGGTGAAGCACATGTGCCCGTATTGATCACAAAACCATTTACAAACATAACCAATTGGAAAGGAAAATTCTTTTATGTGCAAGATACAATCATACCTCCGGAATATCCAACACTCTTGAATGAAGCATTCCGTTTCGATCGCAAGAAATTCAATGATTAGCTTCCCCTCAATGTCCGAAGCGATCCACTCTACCAACGTCTCGCTAGATACCCAGTGGATGTGCAAACCTTTCCAGAACCCATCCTCTTTATGGCTGGTCTTGTGGACCGTTGGGAAGGATCTCCCTTATTGCCAGAAATCCATTGTGATGGCCNTTCTGGACTTCACTTGTTCCTGACGGCGTCACACCTTGTAGAGTGTGACGGCGTCACCTTCAGTAATCTTCAAGGTCTTTTGAGTTTTTGTTGTTCCGCACTTTTTCACTCCGAAAACGCCCGAAAATGCTTCTTTTGTGATTTTCCCTTCAAAAGTACCTAAAATGAGAAAAGAAACGACTTTGGGTGAAATCCAAACCAAAAACATACGAATTAGGACTCAAACCGACCCCTAAAAACGTAACATTTTTCGTCTCATCAGCAGTAATGGCCTTTCGAAACCTCGTCGTATCTGGTGGAGCGAAGGAAGCTAGCTTTATTCCCAGGGATCCTAGAGACTTCAGCTACGGGGTAGGTTCTCCTTCAGTCTTAGTCAACAATAATGAAGTGGATGCTATGGTACTGGAGCCAACAGCATCAGTTGAAGGGGTGGTTCCCATCAATGCCGAGGAGGCTCCTTTGGCAATAGAAGACATTCCTGATGTGGAAATCCTTTCCTCCGATGATGGCCCCATGACCTATGTTGGAACCTCTGGTATAGCTGACAGGGTTCGTGAGAGGAAAGGGACTGGAATGAAGGCTGCGAAGCCTCCAATCAAGAGAAAGCTTGACATACCAACTCCTCTATCCAGAGTTACAAAACAGAAGGAATCCCAGGATAAAACTGCTGCTTCAGTACCCTCCGAGGATTCAGATGATGAGGACATTCATGGTAACAACTCATTACGACTTAAGTACCGTCACAAAGTTAATTTAAAGCTTCAAACAGCTCACAATTCGAATATGTGCAGGGTTATCTAACACAAAGGAACTCCCCAACTCCCAAGCTTGCCACCGACTGGTTGAAGGTGTTACTCCGGCCCGCTGTAAGGGAGTCCTTGACAATATGTCAATAGAGAAGTTGTGTGACCTTCACGACAAAAGTTACACAAGGCAAGCTGTTCTGGATAACCATCTCAATACCCGAACAAGAGAGTTAGTTCAGACTGTTAAAAATGCTAAATAGGAGTTGAGTGTGGTTCTGGCTCGAGAGGAACATAAGGAGCTGTTGATCACCGAGCTGAAGGCAAAGTGTGACAGAGCTACAAAGGATAGTGAGAAGAACCCAACTGTGCAAGATCTACGATCCAATGCCATGAAGCTTGCCAGTCAACTAAAGGAAGCCCAGGCTGAGTGTGGTAGGCTCAAGATGGAGGAGGCCAAAGCGATTGGGCTAAAGGAGAGAGTGTCTATTCTTGAGTCAAAGTGTTCAGGTCTTAAATCGGAAAACAATAGGCTCATGGAGCAAAAAACTAAATTGCAACATGAGGCAGCTGCTTTAAGCCTTTAATGTGAAGGTCTCCAGAAAGATAGGGCAGAGGTTGTGGCCAAGGTTGTTCCTTACGGAGTTGTATCATAGTGATGAAGTCGGACAAGTGGTGGCCAACTTGGTGAATGCTGCCATGTTCCATGGTAAATGTACTACCCTGGAAGAAATTGCTGAAACTGGAGAGCCTGTGATCTTTTCGAAGGTTCCTTATTATCGCCCTTCGCATGAAAGGGAATACGATGTTGTCAGCAATGCGTTTGCATCGGCAGAGTTTCCTTTTCTTTCTGAGGCAATGAAAGATCCAATGGCCTCCATTGAAAAACTACTGTCGAAGAAGCCGTGTAGGATTCAGCCTTCCTCTCCAAGTAGGAGGACCTCTCCTGTGAAGCCTCCCTCTCATCAAGAAGATCCCAACTCATCAAAGAATGCATAAATGCTGCCTTGTTGGCAATGATTTATCCCGAGGGTGGTTTGTGCCCTCCGAACATGTTTTCTCCTTGCTACTTTGATTTTTAGGATGCTTACTTTTTTTCTTCTTTTTTTATTCTTTTTTTATTTTTTTATTATTTTTTATTTTTTTGTTATCTACTTGCCTTAGGATTTTTTTATCCTTTAAATATATGTTTCTCTTCTCTCAACGTTATTCAACAACGTTAATATACAACCTAAGGTTATCGTAGATGAATATCCTTATTGTGTGTACTTTGAACCAAGATTTTTAGCAATCGTATAATTTAACTGCTGACGGAGGGTTGCGACCCACTCCGTCTTTATCCTTATAGTCAGGGGGCTTCGAATACCCATAGACGTTTTTAGGAAAGTTAATGTGAATTATAATGGATGTTGTGTGCAAGAAATAAATATCTTAAATCATCCTTCAAACATTGAAACTTGTAGTACTTGGCCGAATAAATCTTTGTTGTATAAAACGAAACAAGAGATTTGAGGGAAATGTGTTATATCATTAATTGGGTAGGGAGGATTACATCATTTTATGAAATGAATACTAAGACGCCTACCATTAATGCTTCTTTCCCAGAATGAGAAGAGTGCAATACATAAATTTGAAACAAACAAACTCTCCAAAAGGTTGTAAGTCTTATATGTAAAACTTACGAAGGTTGGTGCCATTCCATGTCCTGTTGACTTTGTCTCCAAAGATTGTCGCCAATTTATAGGCTCCGTTACCGTAGGCTTCTGCTACTACGTAAGGTCCTTCTCATGTCGGTCCCAACTTTCCTTGGTATTCGGCTTTGATTGCGCTATTAAGTCGAAGGACATACTCGCCTGGTTTGAAGCTTGAAGGTCGAACCCTGTTGTTGTAATATCTTTCCAACTTCTGCTTGTACATAGCTTCTCTGATGGAAGCTATTTCTCTCCGTTCTTCGAGTAAATCTAGATTCTCTCGAAGCTTTTCCTCATTTTCTGAGGCATCAAAGTTCATAATGCGCTCTGTTTCCACACTTATCTCTGAGGGAATGACAGCTTCTGTACCATAAGTGAGGCTAAAAGGTGTTTCCCCGTGACTCGACTTGGGATGCGTTCTATGAGCCCAGAGAACTTGGGGTAGCTCCTCCACCCACCCATGGTGACTTCGTCCCAGCCTTCTTTCGATTCCATTGATAATGTCTCTGTCAGTAACTTCTACTTGGCCATTACGTTGAGGGTGATACACGGATGTGAATGATTGCTTGATTTTTAAACCATTGCAAAAAGAAGGGAATACTCCTTCGGCAAATTGCTTCCCATTATCAGAGATGATGATGTGGGGGACTCCGAAGCGGCAAATGATGTGTTCCCATACAAATTTCTCCATGTGTCTACCTGTCACAGATGCCAAAGGCTTTGCTTCGACCCATTTGGTGAAATAGTCAATGGCTACGACCAAAAATTTCACTCCTCCTGGTGCTACTGGCAGAGGGCCTACTATGTCGATTCCTCATTGGGAAAAAGGCCACGCAGATGTGATAGAAGTCATGTCTTGTTTAGGTAATCTTGGGACCTTTGAGTGGATCTGGCACGCCTCGCACTTATGTATTACTTCCATTGCATCCCTATGCATTGATGGCCAGTAGTTCCCTAGCTTCATTATCTTAGAGACGACGGAGCGAGGTCATGCGTGTAGGCTGCAAGATCCTTCGTGAACTTCATAAATTATGTTCGCAGCTTGTTTGGGCCCGACACAACGAAGCCAAGGAGATAAAAAAGACCTTCTATAGAGGTGGTCTCCTATTAGCCTGTATTGAGGAGCCTTGATCCTGACTTTCCTTGCTAGCTTTGGATCTTCCGGTAGAATACCGCTTATCAAGTACTCCCTTATGGGAGTCATCCAATTGGTTCCTTCCTCGGATATCACATCCGATACTTCCTTCCTTTAGATAGATCTGTCGGCTAACACCTCAACCAAGACCTCTTTGGTTAAGTGAGCAAAGGCCATTGAGGCTAGCTTGCTTAACGCGTCCGCCTTCTTATTTTGGTTTCTTCGGACGTGCTCAATGGTGTAGGATTCGAATCCCTTTAGGATTTCCTTTGCTTTATCCAGGTATTGTTTGATGGTGGGCTGTCTTGCCTCATAGGAGCCTTTAATTTGATTGGCGACCAGCTGCGAGTCAACGAAGATCGAAAGATTGCGTACTTCCATATCTTTTGCTAGACGTAGGCCTGCTAACAAAGCTTCGTATTCTGCTTCGTTGTTGGTCGCTTCAAATTCGAATCGCAGTGCGTAGGTGTATTCTTTCCCTTCTGGATTGACTAACATCAACCCTGCTCCTGAATCGTCAGAGCTTGAGGCTCCATCTGTGTATACCTTCCAGTTATCCTCTTTCTTCGAAGGCTCCTTCTTGGGAGGCTCCTTATCTTTACTTTTTTCGGAGGGAGTTTCAGCGAGAAAGTCTGCGAGTATTTGACCTTTTATGGAGTTTCGCCCTTTGTATTCTATTTCATGCTCTCCCAATTCGATGGCCCATTTAGCTATCCTTCCCGACATCTCAGGCTTCGATAGTATTTGTTTGATGAGCTTATCAGTCAGTACCGTGATCGGGTGAGCTTGGAAGTACCTTCGGAGGCGTCTTGCGGCGTGAACCAAAGCAAGAATTAGCTTTTCTAATTCTGGGTAATTTAATTCAGCTCCTTGCAAAATCCGGCTGACGAAGTAAATTGGAACTTGCCTCTTTTCTCTTTCTGCCAGGAGTACTGTGCTATACTTTCATATGACGCCGCGATATACATGTACAATACTTCTCCTTTAATTAGGGCTGTGAGGGTCGGTAGGATTTCCATAAACTCCTTCAACTTTTGAAAGGCGGTTTCAGCTTCAACGCTCCATTGAAAAGTCTTCTTATCCATACATCCTTTAAGGGTCTTAAAGAATGGTAGTGATCGGTCTGCACCCTTCGACAAGAACCTACTCAGTGCTGCTAGCTTTCCATTAAGGCTTTGTACCTCCTTCAATGTCTTTGGGGCTTGCAGATCGGTGATGGCCTTTACCTTTGAAGGGTTTGCTTTGATTCCTTGCTTTGTGATCAAATGCCCAAGGAATTGTCCCTCTTCGACACCAAACGAGCATTTCTTCGGGTTCAGCTTCATATTGATGGCCCTCAGCTGATCGAAGGTTTCTTGAATGTCGGAGAGTAGGTCTTCCTCTGTCCTACTCTTTATGACCATGTCATCATATGCTTCCAAATTCCTTCCTATCTGCTTATTGAAAGCCTTGTCTACCAAACGCTGGTAGGTTGCCCCTGCATTTTTCAAGCCGAAGGGCATCTTCTTATAGCAATAAACTCCCTTTCCTGTGTAGAAAGCCGTCTTTTCCTCGTCCTCTACTGCCGTTTGTATCTGATGGTACCCCTTGTAAGCGTCTAAAAAGCATTTTAAACGGAACCTTATAAAGATTCTACCTTCCAATCTATTTCTGGGAGGGGGTAGCATCCTTTGGACACGCTTTGTTGATGTCAGTAAAATCAACACACATACGCCATCCTCCGTCGCTTTTCTTTACCATAACTGGAATAGCCACCCACGTTTGGTACTTTACTTCCCTGAGTATACCTGCCTGCACTAGTTCGTCTACTTCTTTGCAAGCTGCAGCGTTTCTCTCAGGTGCAAGACTCCGACGCTTTTGTTTGATAGGCTCAATGTGTTTGAACTCGTTAAGTTTGTGTTCTGTTCCGAAGGGCTTACCATCAATCATGAGACTTCTCGGAACCCCTGTCATATCGGAGTATGTCTATGCGAAGATATCCTTGTTGTCCCTCAAGAGCTTTTCCAGGCTTGCTTTGAAGGTGACAGGGAGTTGATTTCCGATTACAACTGTTTGCTCTGGATGAAGCTCATTTATCACAATACGCTCTTCGGCATCTCCGCAGCTCAAAATAGCCTTCGGAGGCTCTTGAGGACTTTCCTTGATCTTCTTTCCCGCCTCTGGTGTTCCTCTCTTGTGATAATTGGATAGTACGGTCCCTATCCCGTTGGCTGTTTGGAACTTAACTGTTGCATGTATGGTGGATACCACAATGCCCATCTTCTGCATGGCGGTTCTTCCTATTAACAGATTATAAGGGGAATCTGAGCTTACGATTGTGAAAGTGAGGGTCTCCGTCCTTGCGAGTTGGCCTTCGCCAATGGTTATGTCCAGGGGAACTTCTCCTAGAGGCCATGAGTGTTCCCCCGAGAAGCCTACTAAAGGTATCTTCGAGTCTACCCTCTGCGATCTAATAGAAGGCTTGNTGCATGTACGGTGGATACCACAATGCCCATCTTCTGCATGGCGGTTCTTCCTATTAACAGATTATAAGGGGAATCTGAGCTTACGATTGTGAAAGTGAGGGTCTCCGTCCTTGCGAGTTGGCCTTCGCCAATGGTTATGTCCAGGGGAACTTCTCCTAGAGGCCATGAGTGTTCCCCCGAGAAGCCTACTAAAGGTATCTTCGAGTCTACCCTCTGTGATCTAATAGAAGGCTTGAGCTTCAGGAAACAGTGTTCGTATATGATCTCGCAAGAACTTCCGCAGTCCATGTAGGCCCTGTTTACTTCTTGGTTGAAAATGAGGACCTTTATGACTACGGGGTCATCTAAGGGAGGTTGACCCGCTAAGGGTGGAAACGTTACTTCCCCTACTTTGGGTGCTCCATCCTCTATTCCCTTTCTTTTCTGACTCGGACCTCCCCTGTGAACCATAAGGATCGGAGCTTCACGGACGTCGTTCTTCTCGTTTGGAGTGTCGGCGACCTTTTCTTTTCCCTTTCTTATACCTTTTACTAGATGTGTCAATTGTCCTGACTTGACAGCTTCCTCTATTTGCTTCTTCAATTCTCTGCAGCTATTCGTCTCATGACCAAAATCTTCATGGAAGTAGCAGTACTTGGTCATGTCTCGGCTCCTCCCTTTGCTGGTCATGCGAGGAAGGAGTTCGAAAGCCTTTGCTGCCCTCTCTGTAGCCAAGATTTCTTTCGGGGACTTCGTTAAGCTTTCCAGCAGACCGTGATTAAGGCCTTTATTATAAGGAGAGAATCTGTGCTGGTTCTTATTTTTACTCCTTGGTCCTTCCCAAGAGGATTGCCTTGAGAATTTTCCGCTATGTTCCCTGTTAGAACCTAAGTTTTTCTACATTTTAGTCAAGTCTCGGTTATTTCAACATTTGTAATAGGTTGCTAAGTTGATGAAATATGTAACAATTAAGGAAGAGTCCAATACTCGTCCAACGGGCCTAAAGCCCAAACGATTAAGAGAAGGGATGGAGTAGGCGTGTTGCCCTAGCTCCCATCCTATAAATAGGACATCTATGTATCCCATTCTCTTGTTGGTTATTTCAATACACTAAAGAAACTCTTGCACTTTTATTCTTCATATTTGATCTAATCAACCAAACTCTATTTCTTATCTTATTTCTATCAAATCTATACTTGTGTTTACAATATGGTGACCTAACAAGTGGTATCAATCGCAATAGAGGGTGTAATTTTTGTTTTTGCTCTTCACGACCCAAAAACCACTTTTTTACTCGTTATTTTTGTTAAAAGCTTGCTACTTTCTTGTTTGTTTCGTGTTTTTATCACATCTTTTACATCAAAACTTGTGTTATAAACTCAACAACCAACAAAGTTTCAAATTTTTTACAAAAATTTTGATTCGTACAAATTTGTACCATTTTTCGAAATTTTTCAAATTGTTGAAAAGTGGTTCAAGTTTGCAACTTTCTTTAAGATTTCATCATTTTAAAGCTAGTTGTACAAGAATCTTGGATTAAAAATGTATTTTTAGATTGCTTTTATCAAAAACAAAAATATGCCAAAAAGTGTACTTTTTTTCGAAATCCTTAAACCCTAACTTTCGAGATCTTTTGTGACTGCTCCTTAAGTGTTTTCGTTGGTTACTCAGTGCTTTTCTCTCTTGTATAAGAAAGAAAACACTTCGACTTGTTGGATATTTTCGATATTGTATAATCT
>LBNU01006849.1:12802-48513 GCA_014162995.1 Artemisia annua
AAAAACTTTTTCTGGAATCAGTACCTGACGCCGTCAGCTTTTAAAGGCTGACGCCGTCAGAATTGATCTGACAGAATTCTTATGTTTAGTTTCCGGAAAATTTCTAGAAAAACAATTACCTTAATTCCTGGAATCCTGCAAAATTTCATTATGACTCAATACAAGCATTTGACTCAAACAAATACAAATATGTATGTTCATTTTATATTACTACAATTCATGTCCAATTCGTTCTTTATAAACAAATTTAGATTTCCCTTACACTTATCTTTTTGGAAAATACCTTTACATGTAGTTAAGACGGAGTTAAAAAAACAAAATAAAGCATTTTCACAAAGCAATTTGAAACATGAATTATTAGAAATAAAAGTAAAACATACATACGGTAACAAATAAAATCAAATAAACAAACAAACAAAACAAATAAAGCTTGGGTTGCCTCCTAAGAAGCGCTTTTCTTTATTAACGAGTCTTGTAGCTAGACACAAAGTCACTATACTACGTGACCTCATCGTTGGTCATGGTCTCTAGGTCATCCTCGGGTTTAGTCTTATATTCTGGACCTAGTTGCAAGCATTCTTTGTAGAAACCAAATATTCTACCCATGACATAGTCTACTCCTCTACGTCTATCCTCATCATTCCTATAGTAGACTCGATTCGTCAAAATCGCCGTCAAACCTTCGTTGGGACACGACCCGGGGAATATTCTCACGAATATTTCTTTGGAATAAACTAACTACAAAATACTCACACCAAGGGATGATTCTTTTTGTATTTTTATTTTTTATAAAGGCAAGTAAAATCTCGGGTATTTGGAAGAGTGGGCGGAATTAGTTGCTAGTCAACTAACCCTAATAACTACTTATGCAAATAAAAATAAAATAACAAGAAAAGTAAATGGTTGTGAAACTTATATGAGAGAAAAATGTGTTTACTTAGATTTCCTTACTCCCTAGCTATCTTTTACCGGTTAATTGGTTTGTTGTAATTGTGTGGATGACGTGTTGTATTCCTTTAAACCATTCGTAGGGCCGTGTACGATCTTCCCCAACTCTATAAGCTCCTACTTCACTCCTATGTCGAGCCGACTAAAAGCTCCTAACATGGGATCACTAGAATTCGCTTATGCATTAAATACAACCATATAATCGTAGTACACATCCGATTCATGTTTCTTAAGATGTTCAAGCAAGTTACCGTATAGAGGTTAGCCAGTTTTCTTAAGCCTAACATCGACTTCACCCACCCACAACAATCATAAACAAACCAACAACATGTAATCAATAGCTAGGTTTCATTAGATCTAAGCAAACACAAGAAAAACCTCATGTTAAAGTAAAGACAAACATAAGATATAATCAAACAACACATAGACATATTGATTGATTTGGAAGGAGACTTATCTTTAATTGAACATCAAGGTTTCAAGGGTGAAAAACCCCTGAAAATACAGTATTCTACGAACTAGGGTTTATCCCTAAAGTTCTCCCAAAAGTTGCACACCTAATGAATGAAAATTAGAAGAATATATATAGATTTTACAATCTGACGGCGTCACGTTTTAGAGTGTGACGCCGTCACCTCGCCGCCAAAACCCTTCTCGGATTGCTTAGATCTACTCTTGACGCCATCCCCCTTTAAATCTCTCTGGGCCGTCTCTCTTTAAGCCATAACATGACAGCCTACTTCCAATTACACGTGACGCCGTCACGTGTAAATCCTCCAAAATCTTTCTGGGGCGTCTAGTGTAAAAATCATCCACCTCCTTGTCAAAGCGTGACGCCGTCACCTTGTAAAGAGTGACGCCGTCAGGTACCTTTTCCAACATAGTTTTGAGACTTTGTCGTTTTCTTCACTTTTATGCTTCGAAAACGTCCAAAATGCTTCCTTTCCCATATTTCTTCTCCAAAGTACCTAAAATGACAAAAGGAACGATTTAAGGCAATATTTGATCAAATAATTACGGATTAGGGCTTAAATGACCCCCTAAAAGCGTAACACTTTTCGCCTCATCAAATACCCTTACACTTGAGATTTGCTTGTCCTCAAGCAAATGCGCTTTTATTCCAATCAAAAAATGAGCTAGGGGTCATTTAACACTAATATAAAAGTAATTACAACAAATAGTTATTCCACCCTAGTCATAACAAGCACGGAAATCATATACTAGCACCTCACAAATAGTGTTTGGATACTCTCATCTCTCGGGTGTTATAAACTTATATAACTAAATGGAAATGGAAAAATATCACTCACTACCTGTCATAGCAAATAGATTACCATAGGCTTGGGAAAGGATCAAAAACCTCCTCCACTAGGCGTAAGCACCTAAGATAAACTATCAAAGAGGGCTTTTCAAGGGTTGTAACGTTAGGTGTAGGGATATGATAAACACGGTTTTGTTGGAATAAAGGGTATTTTTAGTGGTGGCGAGTTAATTATCTTTATTAAATACATGCACAAGGTGGCGTTGCTAAGCCAAGACTCGAGTCAACTTAAGCTAAAAAGAAAATAACATAAACATAAATAAAGATAAAATGAAACGGGATGGTAGTCCATATGTTTTTTCTATTTTTCTTAGTCTAATTTTTTTTTTCGTTTTTCTTGTTTTTTCGATTTTTCTTTTTTTTTCATACACTCTTGCCCTACCATCCAAAATAATACATCATAGGGGCCTCGGTTCTCCCCTTACACTTGAACTTTTACATACTTTACAATTAACTATTCTAATGACTCGAATTAAGATAATTGAAAAAGTTGGAGTACTTTAAAATATTAACACACATATGGGGGTAATAATTGACGTTCTTCCCCATTACTCCATTACATTAGTACTTTACCCATGAGTCCCAATCGTCCCAAAACAATATGTACAAGGATATGACTCGACTTAGCAACCATGTAATCAATTAGACAATTAACTAAGGGTTTAAACATGTAACAATAATGCACTAAAGGTGAGTGCATACAAGGTAGGCTAAGGCGATTTGGGTGTACATTTGGGGTGGATTATAAACAAATTCTTCCTTTAAGTAAAATGCTTAAAGTTAGAAATGAAAAGATAGGCTCTGAGGGGTGTACTAGGGGTATCGTGTACTAAAAATGAGTACAACGCTAAGGTGTGGGAGAATTACTTGACCAATGAAGTCAATGTAATTATAATACGGGTGTAAAATATGGGTTATCCTAATGCCTCTTATCATGTAGTAAATCTAACTACACGAATGTAGTCTCACTTGTGGATTTGGGATGGTCACTAACGGAAGTTCTAGAATCTATAAACTACCGGTACACACACAAGCACCAACAATGAATGCTTTTCCTAACAATTCTAGGGGTGAACCTCACATATTTGGGGGAAAATTTTTGAGTGGTACGGTTTTTGTGCTAGTCATACAATTCCCTATCCATGAGACGCTTATTAAGACTAAAGTTTCACTCCTATATGTTGTAAAAGAATTTAAATTTGGCGCTAAAATTGCCCTAACAAATATTTCTCTCGGTTTTATTACACATCTACCATTAAACAAAACAAAAATCAAGCGTAATAGCATTTTCTAAGGTGTCTTCATTTACCCCCTTACACTTAAACCGAACATTGTCCCCAATGTTCACATAAAAGATGTAAAAGTAAAGAAAATGAAAGAATGAAACAAATACTCCCCTGATTCGTTTGATGTGGATCGTGTGGTAACATGGTTAGATCTTCTTCCAAGATGATGTAAAAGCTCCAAGATCAAAGCGACGCCAAAAGCTTGATGTCATGAACTTGATTCCATGTTCATCTTCTTGTCCAATGTAACCTGTTAAACCTGAGAAAACAATCTAGGCAAACCTTGCGTAAAATCGGCGGCAAAATCTATATAAGGATATAATGCTTGTGGAATGAAAGTTTTGCAGATTCCTGGAATTAAAGATGCAGTAATTTTTATAATCCGGCAGAAAAACTAAATTTTAAAAACTTTTTCTGGAATCAGTACCTGACGCCGTCAGCTTTTAAAGGCTGACGCCGTCAGAATTGATCTGACAGAATTCTTATGTTTAGTTTCCGGAAAATTTCTGGAAAAACAATTACCTTAATTCCTGGAATCCTGCAAAATTTCATTATGACTCGATACAAGCATTTGACTCAAACAAATACTAATATGTATGTTCATTTTATATTGCTACAATTCATGTCCAATTCGTTCTTATAAACAAATTTAGATTTCCCTTACACTTATCTTTTGCAAAATACCTTTATATGTAGTTAAGACGAAGTTAAAAACAAAATAAAGCATTTTCACAATGTAATTTGAAACATGAATTGTTAGCAATAAAAATAAAACATACATACGGAAACAAATAAAATCAAATAAACAAACAAACAAAACAAATAAAGCTTGGGTTGCCTCCCAAGAAGCGCTTTTCTTTATTAACGAGTCTTGTAGCTAGACTCAAAGTCACTCTCTATTACGTGACTCCATCGTTGGTCACGGTCTCTAGGTCATCCTCGGGTTTAGTCTTATATTCTGGACCTAGTTGCAAGCATTCTTTGTAGAAACCAAATATTCTACCCATGACATAGTCTACTCCTCTACGTCTATCCTCATCATTCCTATAGTAGACCGCTTGCTTATGCCCTTTCTCGATGTTTGATAAAAGCCGAAATTGCTCTATCTTATATGGCTTTTGGTAAGCTACCTCATCGGTCTCGTCCTTGAATCTAACTATCCCTAGAGATTGGTCATAATTCATCTTAGAGGCCTTAACAAATGGCTTACCGAAAACTACGTGAGTCAAGCATGCATCTACTACCGGACGAATATCTTCGACGATCACAAAGTCGGTGACATAGGTAAAGTTCCCTACATAAACCCGCAACCCTCTTATTCTCCCCACAAAGTTACTCATCCAACCCGTGTTGGGACATATCCTAGGTCCAAGTCGCTCTTTCATTATCCAATTATAATGGATCCTAGTCATGATGTTTATGGGATATTTAAGGTCTATGTAAGCTTTCCACACATGCACATGCCCAATGTTGCATGGTATGTTGATGTTGGATGGGTCACCCGTCTTAATAATTGGATTACCTAGGAAGTATGGCATCTTGGGGTCATCAAATAAATCCTTATGGTATGCACATTCTTCCTTAGTGGGTAACCTATTGAAGTAGTCCTCTCCATCATCTACTTCTTCTGTTTCCCTTTCCTTACTCTCCTCAACTTCCTTAATTTCATCCTTATGTTCATTGTCTACTTTATTTTTATCGATTGGCTTAATAGTGACAACATTAACAAAGTGGACATGTTTAGAGGTGAGGGGTCCTTGATTTGGGGTCCGCTACTTGTGTTCCTAACGTCCTTATTTGGTGATGGCAACCCTTGGTTGTTGAGTGCTTTCAATAAGTTGTCTATTTTATTGGTCATCTCCGTTTGTTGTTGATTAAATTCGGATTCAAACTTAGTCATACGAGCTTCTTGAGATGCCATAAACTTAGACATCATTCCCTCAAGATTATTGGTACTAACAAAGTTATTGGAGGGATTGTTATTGAAATTACGGTTTGAGGATGAACCGTTTGATTGAAAACGATTAGGCGGATTGGAAGAATTGTTTTGGGGCGTGTTTTGGTTTTGTTTCCACCTAAAGTTTGGGTGATTTCTCCAAGAGGGGTTGTAAGAATCACCGTAAGGGTTTGGCTCGGGTTTGAAAGTGTACCACTTTTCTCCCGCTCCGTCAGTACGCGAGGATGCGTAGTCCGAAAAAGCTTGTTCGGGGAGTTCTATGCAATCTCGAGTGTCGTGGGGGCTACTACAATACTCACATGAAGAAGTGATTTTGTTCACTTGACTTGAAGGTTTAGGAGCTTCGTAGGATTTCATGAGAAACTTGACTTGGTCCTCAAGTTCCATGATCCTACGGTCGGAAGTGGTTGAATTATTCGAAGGCAAAGATATTGCCTTGACCGTTTTGTTCAACTCACGAGGATCACTCCAACTTTCATTGTCATAGAGAGCAAGATCTTCTATGAGTTCCCATGATTGTTCCGCACTTAGATCACGTAGCTTGCCACCGGCCGCTTGGTCATTGGTTTGCTTCGTGGGGATATTGATATGGTCATAGAAAATTTGTACTTGGAGCCAAAGGTCTATGCCATGGTGAGGGACTTTTTGGAGTAAGTCCTTGAATCGAGTCCATGCCTTGTAGAGGGTTTTGCCTTGACGTTGTTGGAACATCAAGATTTCATTCCTTAGCTTAGTGGTTCTCCCCGGTGGGAAAAATTGAGCAAGGAAGCGAGTGGTGAGATCATCCAAAGAGGTGATGGATCCTGCGGGAAGACGTTCTAGCCATTGACTAGCTTGGTCTCGCAGAGAGAATTGGAAGAGACGTAATTGGGTAGTCTCTCGAGTTTCAACATTAAGGTCTATGGAGTCAACGATTTTAAGAAAGTCCGTGAGATGTTGATTTGGATCTTCGGAACGAAGTCCATGGAATTCACATCCGCTTTGCACCAACCGGATGATGTCGGATCGCAAGGGAGACACATTGGCTCCTTGGGTGAGCTCAATGGTGTTTCGATAGCCTTGGTGGCTAGGACGGGAGTATTCTCCTAAAGTACGGGCTCTAGGAGCTGGGTTTGGTTGTGGTATGTTTTGTTGTGGTGGGTTGTTGGGATCAAGGATATTACCACCTTCCATGATGTCGGATGGTAATGGTTACGAACAAAGAAACGAAGAAAAAAAGATAGACTAAAGAAAACCTAGAAAAATAAAATAAAAGTCTCCCTAGAAAGGATTCTAACGAGTAGACCTAAGTAAAAATAAAATTTTCAACCTAAGCAATAACTATTCCCCGGCAGCGGCGCCAAAAACTTGATGCGTGGGTTTTGCAACTTTCGCAATAGGTTTTACCTCTCAAGGTATCTTGAGAAGCTTACAACCCCCACCAGGCAGTGTACCTGACCGATGTAGTATAGTGAAGCGGCAAGTACCGGGGGAATGATCGTTCTCTCGGGGAATAGTGTCATTAGGATTGAAAACTACTCTAATTTAGGTCTAAGGGTTGAGGGATGATTCTTTTTGTATTTTTAATTTTTATAAAAGCAAGTAAAATCTCGGGTATTTGGAAGAGTGGGCGGAATTAGTTGCTAGTCAACTAACCCAAATAACTACTTATGCAAATAAAAATAAAATAACAAGAAAAGTAAATGGTTGTGAAACTTATATGAGAGGAAAATGTGTTTACTTAGATTTCCTTACTCCCTAGCTATCTTTTACCGGTTAATTGGTTTGTTGTAATTGTGTGGATGACGGGTTGTATTCCTTTAAACCATTCGTAGGGCCGTGTACGATCTTCCCTAACTCTATAAGCTCCTACTTCACTCCTATGTCGAGCCGACTAAAAGCTCCTAACATGGGATCACTAGAATTCGCTTATGCATTAAATACAACCATATAATCGTAGTACACATCCGATTCATGTTTCTTAAGACGTTCAAGCAAGTTACCGTATAGGAGGTTAGCCAGTTTTCTTAAGCCTAGCATCGACTTCACCCACCCATAACAATCACAAACAAACCAACAACATGTAATCAATAGCTAGGTTTCATTAGATCTAAGCAAACACAAGAAAAACCTAGCCTAGCATGTTAAAGTAAAGACAAACATAAGATATAATCAAACAACACATAGACATATTGATTGATTTGGAAGGAGACTTATCTTTAATTGAACATCAAGGTTTCAAGGGTGAAAAACCCCTGAAAATACAGTATTCTACAAATTAGGGTTTATCCCTAAAGTTCTCCCAAAAGTTACACACCTAATGAATGAAAATTAGAAGAATATATATAGATTTTACAATCTGACGGCGTCACGTTTTAGAGTGTGACGCCGTCACCTCGCCGCCAAAACCCTTCTCGGATTGCTTAGATCTACTCTAGACGCCATCCCCCTTTAAATCTCTCTGGGTCGTCTCTCTTTAAGCCATAACGTGACGGCCTACTTCCAATTACACGTGACGCCGTCACGTGTAAATCCTCCAAAATCTTTCTAGGGCGTCTAGTGTAAAAATCATCCAACTCCTTGTCAAAGCGTGACGCCGTCACCTTGTAAAGAGTGACACCGTCAGGTACCTTTTCCAGCATGGTTTTGAGACTTTGTCGTTTTCTTCACTTTTATGCTCCAAAAACATCCAAAATGCTTCCTTTTCCATATTTCTTCTCTAAAGTACCTAAAATGACAAAAGGAACGATTTAAGGCAATATTTGATCAAATAATTAAGGATTAGGGCTTAAATGACCCCCTAAAAGCGTAACACTTTTCGCCTCATCATATTTTATGGCACAAACACATAAACCATCTAATCTATTTGGAAATACAAGAAGATGATACAAGAGAAGATCCAAGACAATGTGTCTAATGGATATAAATGCCTAATCTAAATAAACTTCCATTAGTAGAAAGTCTTCAATGAAGATCACAAGTTCCCTAAGCTTGTTGTGATAGATCTTCATATATGTATGATGGTTGTGGATGAGGATCACTTCAGTAGATAAGGATGCAAGATCTTCAACCTTACTTTGGAGGATCACTTCGGGAGTATGCTTACAACAATAATGAAAGTTAGAAACATTATGATCATATGAGAAGAAGGTGTTCTACATGTTTTCCTAATGATCTAAGCGTGTTAGAAATGGTGGAGAGAAAGTATGTGAAAGGTGTGATCAAATGGATATGCAATGGTTGATATTTTTAGGCAAAAAGTACCAAACAAGTTTCTGTCCCAAGGATCCCTTCTTAGAGGGATCCGGCCCTTGTAAACCAAGGGATCCGACCATCTGGGTAACAAGTCCGGGTTTTGGGTTATAAACACCGGGTCTTGGGTTATGGGTTATGGTCCATGGGTCTAGTGATGTCATGCGTGATGTCAAAGACATCTTGGGTCATGGGTTATGGACTTTGGGTCATGGGTTATGGACTTTGGGTCATGGGTCATGGTTTTTACCCATTACGATGTCATGCATGATGTCAAAGACATTAATACACATGGGTCATGGGTTATGGGTCATGGGTTTTGGGTTATGGACTTTGGTTTATAGGTCATGGATAGTTCAAGTCTTTATATTACAAGTTACCTTTAAATAGTATGTATTTTTAATTTTTATAAAATGTAAGTAACTAATATTACTTATAAGTGTTTTATAAAAAATGGTTTTGGTTTTGTGTAAACTATTTAACTAAATATGTTTAATGGTTTGTTAGGGGTTTGATCATAACTCAACATAAAAAACATGTACCAACCTGTGTTGTAGCATACAAGTACTTGAGTCGTTGAAAGTATGTTGAGACAAAATATGTTTACGAGTAATTTGTACATTTTACGTTATGTATTCCAAGTTATATGGTTTGTCATTAATCAAAACAAACGAGACTGTATTGATTAAATATCGTAATATTTGCACTAACAACATTAACGGATAAAGGTTCCACAAAAGGATCACAAATACGAGCAAGCGCAAACTCAGTAGCAACAATGCTTTCCTTAATCTTATTAACCTTTTGTTGGCAATTTTCCAAGGCAAAGGATAAGGACTCGGCGCCCACAACCACATTATCCTCAGGGTGATGCACTGGAATAAAAGGCTGTTCCGGATCCGGTTGTAGGTCAGCCATGCCAGGAGCATCTGCAAGCGGACCATCAAGACGAAGATGATGCATAACATCCGCAATACTGGCGTCCTTGTGAGCTAATAGAGTAGCCCATAAAGGAAACTCAAACTTACGAAGAGCTTGCAACGCGGACTGATAATCTGCTTCCGCTGAAGGACAATGAGCAGCGATACCTGAGAGGTTTTTGCCCAACTTGCTATGTGCAATACCAGCTACAGTAGTAAGAAAACGAGGATAAAACGTTTCATGAAGATGCAAAGTTAACCCCTCAAAGTTAGTCTCCAGTATAGCCATCCTACGGGCAATTGCACCCACTTGAGCATCTTGCATCTTCTGAAATTGTTCCTCCAAATTCTTGAAGACCAACAATTTAGTACGAAGATCAGAACATGCAGACTCCAATTCACGTACCTATGAACGAAGGAGGAAAAAGTGACTAAAAGAAACAAGGAGAACAGGTAACGAAGTCAAACTCAAAGCTAAATACCTGACTGGTGAAGGCGTCATTCTGAGAAATTAATGCATGATCCGGGGGTGGAGCTGAAGACTGAAGCTCTGTCACCTTCGCATCAAGAAAGTCATGTTCCCTCTGAAGCACGGAATTCCGTTCCATCAAGGAGCTCTCTGAAGATTCCAACACAGAAACTCGGATACGAAGACGAATTTCCTCCGTAGCCTCGGCCTCGGCTAAGGAAAGCCTTGCCCTCAGCTTCTCAACTTCTTCATCTTTAGCCTTTAGTAAGCAGGACTGTTCATCACAGTGAACGGACAAATCCATCTTCTCCCTGAGGAAAGTTTCTGCACGCATCCTCAATTCAGCACTCAGTGCTGTCTGATGAGTTGTGCTAGTATTAAACACAAAAAATAATTGATCATGGTCCAGGCTACGAACAGCAGCAAACAAGCACGGAGGCGCGAACCCGTCAATCATGCCACGACACTCTGATGAATCGGTAAGATGGGAACCATTGGTCACATCCCACTTTGGAACATGGATACTTCCCAGATGATCAGGATCAACGTCAACCAAAGCACGGATGTTACTACCGGAAACATGTTTTGAACCATAAGTAACCAAACCATAGTCAAAAGACGGAGATCCCTCAACCGTCTTACCTTTTGAAGTTGAAGTAACTGCGACAGAAGCGGTGGCAACAGTTGTTGTTACTGATAGCGTGCTGTATATAATAAAGGAGCCCACCTCTGCATTCGAAGCAGGGGTACTCGATAAAGGAAACTCACATGAAGAGGTAACAAACCCCTTGGAAGGATGAATTTCGTTGGACCCATCAATAGATACAACAGAAGAAACTAACGGCGGGATTGACAAAGCACTAGCGCCAACCTCAGGATCGACAAGGCTACCGGCTAGTAACCGCTTGATACCAGTGGCAGACTTACTAACAGGAGGAAGTTTACTAAAAGCTCCAGCGTCTTTTTTAAACTTTTTAGTAGGTGGGGAAAACTCATAGGCAGAAACTTCCCTTACTTTCCCTTCTGGCTCAGGCACCATGAACAAACCCCTTAGCTCAACAACTTCACTCACTGAGACCACCAAAGGCGAAGCATCGTTACTACCATTGGCACCAAGGCCACATGACTTCGTCACATCATCATCAAAAGCAGCATCATGCGGATCTATACTTTTAACCTTAGAGGAGGACATATCAGAAATAATGTCCACATCATCACGAAGAGCAACAATGGGCGAAGAAGAAGCCACTGGTCCAGCAGTATCTCCTGTTTGTTTCGATTCACTTTCCAATTGCTTTTTCCTAGCAGGAGTAACTTGTGAGAGATCCGGAATCTTAACAAACTCGGACACATCCATTGATAAGTAATCAAAGAAAGAAATTAAAAAGACAAGGTATCGAGATCTGACTCGAGGCCTTGGAAGAATTTCAAGAACAATAACCCGCAAAGGATGGAGACAACCGTGAATACCAGAAAATAAGATAAGGGGAAAAAGGAAATAGTAAATAGAAAATTGAATATTTATACCCTTGGGACACTTAGTCCAAGGATCAACAGGATGGTGATACGTGGCAAGAACAGTTGCACTAACGATGAGGAGAAAGAGTGAAGATAAACGGACAACTAGGTCAAGTCAACCAGAAGGTGAAGGGTTTAGAACGCTCCACGTTTCCCACGATCTTGCATATCGCGGAGCGGGATTACTGCGGAACCTGTAGTCTAGTAACATTCACCGCACGCTATAAAAAAGAACTCGTGCAATAAATACACTAGACTGGGGGGACTTGATGACGTATAATACGGATAGCAGGCCTATTGGGCTTGTACTGTATTATACGCAATTGGGCCTCGACCCAACAAACGGAAACATTGGACATCGCCAAAGTCCAAACAACGAGCAAGGCGCGGTCCGAACCTATAAAGACGAACACAGATCATCCAAGCAACACTTCCGAAGTAAGCTTGTGGATCCGTTCTCGGTCACGGAAGATGATATACGTCCGCAGTCATGATTAAGCTACGGATCCTTGCCCGACAAGGGTCCCACTCTGGCTACTACAATAATATGCGAAATACTAGGAAACCCTAGTATTTCGCTCACCTATAAAAGGCAACCTTAAAACGCAGTTACGAGCTATGATTTTCTCACACATCCCAATACACACATATATTCCTATGACAACATGAATAATTACCCTCATGCTGGAGCTTAATCGTGGGGTCCATCCCCATGGTAAGGCTAACGATTTACTTTCATTTGTGCAAGAATTAATCCGTCACTTGAATTAGTGCAAAACTCACTTACGAACAGTCCATCCCAATACAAAACCAAGTCCAATTTATATAAGGGCAATGATATACACACATACAAATTTACTTTGCACACATAAATTTTCATAATTTGTACCACATAAATTTTCATAGTTTGTATGTGTGTTTATGATTGCCCTCTATATAATCCTTCCTCCCAAAACACACATGGCGCCTTTGATTTCAAATTAACCAAACATTCCCCATTTCAAAACCCCAAAAACCCNAAGGATCAACAGGATGGTGATACGTGGCAAGAACAGTTGCACTAACGATGAGGAGAAAGAGTGAAGATAAACGGACAACTAGGTCAAGTCAACCAGAAGGTGAAGGGTTTAGAACGCTCCACGTTTCCCACGATCTTGCATATCGCGGAGCGGGATTACTGCGGAACCTGTAGTCTAGTAACATTCACCGCACGCTATAAAAAAGAACTCGTGCAATAAATACACTAGACTGGGGGGACTTGATGACGTATAATACGGATAGCAGGCCTATTGGGCTTGTACTGTATTATACGCAATTGGGCCTCGACCCAACAAACGGAAACATTGGACATCGCCAAAGTCCAAACAACGAGCAAGGCGCGGTCCGAACCTATAAAGACGAACACAGATCATCCAAGCAACACTTCCGAAGTAAGCTTGTGGATCCGTTCTCGGTCACGGAAGATGATATACGTCCGCAGTCATGATTAAGCTACGGATCCTTGCCCGACAAGGGTCCCACTCTGGCTACTACAATAATATGCGAAATACTAGGAAACCCTAGTATTTCGCTCACCTATAAAAGGCAACCTTAAAACGCAGTTACGAGCTATGATTTTCTCACACATCCCAATACACACATATATTCCTATGACAACATGAATAATTACCCTCATGCTGGAGCTTAATCGTGGGGTCCATCCCCATGGTAAGGCTAACGATTTACTTTCATTTGTGCAAGAATTAATCCGTCACTTGAATTAGTGCAAAACTCACTTACGAACAGTCCATCCCAATACAAAACCAAGTCCAATTTATATAAGGGCAATGATATACACACATACAAATTTACTTTGCACACATAAATTTTCATAATTTGTACCACATAAATTTTCATAGTTTGTATGTGTGTTTATGATTGCCCTCTCATACAAAATCATAACCCACATCATCAAAGAACTCAAAGAGGCGATGGTATCTCCAACAGTAGCACAGTGGGTCTCAAGAAGGTGGGCAACTGAGATGTTAGAGGGTTTTGAATCGGATTTGTAGTATAAGTGATTAAAAGGATTAGTGGTTTTGATTACGTGTTAATATGGTGGGTTTAGATAGCTGAAGTTATGATTTTTATATTGATTCGAATTTAGCTTAAGCTCACAGTTGTAAACTTGTAATCGTTATTGTGGTTGTTTTTTTTATTTTGATTTGAATTTAGCTTGGTTTTGTTGATGCCGAGATATGGCCGAGAGAAAAATGACACGATTAACAGGCCAAATGTAAGGGGGGGGGGGTTGGTATTGAGATTAGAAACATTAAAATCCTAATAAGCATGTTAACAGGTTTGTTAACAGGTCTTAACAAGTGCACCTGTTAATTTTCGTGTCGTGTTCGTGTTTGAGAAAAATGACACGATTAGTTAACAGGTCGTGTTCGTGTTTGACCTTAACAGGTTCGTGTGACCTGTTATGCCAGCCCTAATTCTCATCACTATAGTATTCGGTTTCGGAACATACCTCATTTGATGCCTTTGCCATGAGACACTTTTCTTCTCTTGTTGTCTCTTTTTCATCATTGTCACTATCGCTCCATGCTCCTCCTACAAACGCCTTGTGATTTTGACTTCTTGACAATTTTGGACACTCTCCAATAAGATGGTTTGGATCTCCACACTTGAAGCACTTCCTTTCACTTTTGCCATTCTTATCGTCCTTATTTCTTTGTGTTGTCTTTCTTTCATCATATAGTTGTCTAACGTATCTTCCTCGTCTTTTAAAGAATTTTTTGAAATCTCTCACGGCCATAGCATATTCTTCGTCATCGCTTTCGGATGTTGAGTATTCTTTGTCACTAGAATCCTTCTTTGCTTTTAGTGCAATTGATTTACTTTGCTCCCTTTTTCCTTTGACCATTTCGGAATCTTTCTTTATTATTACTTCATACACTTTCAAATTTCCAATTAGCTCATCAAGTTGTAGAGTTGATAAGTTCTTTGATTCTTCAATAGCCGTCACCTTAGCACGCCACTTTGGATGGAGAGCCCTAAGAAATTTCCTTACAAAATTCTTGCTAGAAAAATTCTCATCAAGTGCTTTTAGACTTGTGATGATTGTGTTAAATCTAGCAAAAGCATTATCTATCGATTCCTCTTCCGGAATCGTAAATTGTTCATATTGTTGTACAAGAAGATCTATTTTATTATCTTTGACTTGACTATTACCTTGGTGAGTGATTAGTAAAGAATTCCAAATTTCTTTTGCGGTATTACACATAAAAATTCTTTCATATTCTTTGCGTGGTAACGCATTGTAAATCACCATTTTAGCCTCATTATTTTTAGCAAGTTTCTTTTTCAAGTCATCGTTTTGTTTTTCATAAGATAGAAGTTCATCCTTTTTAGTTTCGGGATTATATTGTAAAGGAAGAAAATCACCATTAGTAATGACATGCCAAAGATCCAGATCCTTTGATTTCACATAAGTTTCGAATCGATTTTTCCAATATAGAAATCCATCACTTTCAAATAGTGGTGGTCTTTGCATGGATTGCCCTTCTAAATATTTTTCCGATTCCATAGATCGATTCAAGTTTTAAAATACTATATATTTTAAAAATCTTGTTTGATGTGGCTCTTGATACCAATTGTGGAAAACTAGAAGGGGGGTTGAATAGTTTTACGCCTGTTTTAAAATTTATGAAAACAAGTTTGTTTTAAAACTTCGATTCTAGTTTATGTGAATTCAATACTTGCACTATATGAACAATTATTAAGTTACTAACTAACTAAGCAAATATAATACAAGTATATCAGTAATGAAAAGATAGAGTTAGAAAGATCAAACCACAACACAAGGATTTATAGTGGTTCGGCTACAAGGTCACCTTCCTTGTTCCTACTCCACTCCCCGAGTCACCTACTCGAGAGTTTTCTTCACTATGTCAACAAACTCCCTTGTGGCGGAGAAACCTTACACGACTTTCGCTTACACCAATTTAACGACACAAAGCTAGATGTCGGGTTCTAATCCTAGCTAGAACCAATCTCACAACACTTCACAACTTCTACACTACTTGTACACACCACAACTTCTTCACTACTTCACACCACTTCACAACTACACTACTTCTTCTTCTCTACACAACTTATACTTCACCTAAATCTACTTATTGCAAGCACAACACAACTTCACAAATGATTTACACAATATACAATACTAATCTACAATACTTCTTAAACTTGATGTTGAAGGAGTATTCTTCTCTTGCACTTTGGATGAGGAAGGAGGATGAGGGATTGAATCACTTGAAACAAAGATTAATAATCTTATGATCAAAGGGTTTAGAAAGATGTTTAGAGAGGATTGGATCTGAAAATTTTAGTGCAAAAGGTGAGGAAAAATACCAGGTTTGAAGAGGTATTTATAGGCAAAGTTTTCTGACAACAGGAGCGTGTCGGCCCCCTTAAATGGTGGCCGGCCCCCTTAAAATTAAGGGGGCCGCCCCTTATAATTAAGGGGGCTGCCCACCTGTAACGGCCAGAAAACTTGTCTTTTTCTGGGGAAAGTTTATTTGGTGAAAAACTAACTGATTTTGGTTAAAAAGTTGAATTCATATATTTAGTATGATTTAAACATTTTCCTTTATTACCAAAAATGTTTTTCAAAAATATATAATAAGTTTATTTAATTTTATAAACTTTGTAATAATTAAATAAATACCCTTTGATCATGAAATGTATTAAGCACTTGTTTATTCATACCTTAAGTGATTAAGTTGGATAAAATGATATAAACTAACTTAATACTTGTTTACGTAGTAATCTTACGTTTAATGTTTTTACATTTTGTGATCGTCAAAACATAGAGATATCGAAAAATATAAATGACGTTTTTATGCATTATTTATATCAACAAAGAAGATGATAAGAGAAGATCCAAGACAATGTGTCTAATGGATATAAAGGCCTAATCTAAATAAACTTCCATTAGTAGAAAGTCTTCAATGAAGATCACAAGTTCCCTAAGCTTGTTGTGATAGATCTTCATATATGTATGATGGTTGTGGATGAGGATCACTTCAGTAGATAAGGATGCAAGATCTTCAACCTTACTTTGGAGGATCACTTCGGGAGTATGCTTACAACAATAATGAAAGTTAGAAGCATTATGATCATATGAGAAGAAGGTGTTCTACATGTTTTCCTATTGATCTAAGTGTGTTAGAAATGGTGGAGAGAAAGTATGTGAAAGGTGTGATCAAATGGATATGCAATGGTTGGTATTTATAGGCAAAAAGTACCAAACAAGTTTATGTCCCAAGGATCCCTTCTTAGAGGGATCCGGCCCTTGTAAACCAAGGGATCCGGCCATCTGGGTAACAAGTCCGGGTTTTGGATTATAAACATCGGGTCTTGGGTTATGGGTAATGGTCCATGGGTCTTGTGATGTCATGCATGATGTCAAAGACATCTTGGGTCATGGGTTATGGACTTTGGGTCATGGGTCATGGTTTTTACCCATTAAGATGTCATTCATGATGTCAAAGACATTAATGCACATGGGTTATAGGTTATCGGTCATGGGTTTTGGGTTATGGACTTTGGTTTATGGGTCATGGATAGTCCAAGTCTTTATATTACAAGTTACATTTAACTAGTATGTATTTTTATAAAATGTAAGTAACTAATATTACTTATAAGTGTTTTATAAAAAAATGGTTTTGGTTTTGTGTAAACTATTTAACTAAATATGTTTAATGGTTTGTTAGGGATTTGATCATAACGCAACATAACAAACATGTACGAACCTGTGTTGTGGCATACAAGTACTTGAGTCGTTGAGAGTCGTTGAAAGTATGTTGAGACAAAATATGTTTACGATTAACTTGTACATTTTACGTTATGTATTACAAGTTACATGGTTTGTCATCAATCAAAATAAACGAGACTATATAGATCAAATATCGTAATATTTGCACTAACAACATTAACGGATAAAGGTTCCACAAAAGGATCACAAATACGAGCAAGCGCAAACTCAGTAGCAACAATGCTTTCCTTAATCTTATTAACCTTTTGTTGGCCATTTTCCAAGGCAAAGGATAAGGACTCGGCGCCCACAACCACATTATCCTCAGGGTGATGCACTGGAATAAAAGGTTGTTCCAGATCCAGTTGTAGGTCAGCCATGCCAAGAGCATCTGCAAGCGGACCATCAAGACGAAGAAGATGCATAACATCCGCAATATTGGCGTCCTTGTGAGCTAATAGAGTAGCCCATAAAGGAAACTCAAACTCACGAAGAGCTTGTAATGCGGACTGATAATCTACTTCCGCTGAATGACAATGAGCAGCGATACCTGAGAGGTTTGCGCCCAACTTGCTTGGTGCAATACCAGCTACAGCAGTAAGAAAACGAGGATAAAACGTTTCTTATTAACCTTTTGTTGGCCATTTTCCAAGGCAAATGATAAGGACTCGGTGCCAACAACCACATTATCCTCAAGGTGATGCACTGGAATAAAAGGTTGTTCCAGATCTAGTTGTAGGTCAGCCATGCCAAGAGCATCTGCAAGCGGACCATCAAGACGAAGAAGATGCATAACATCCACAATATTGGCGTCCTTGTGAGCCAATAGAGTAGCCCATAAAGGAAACTCAAACTCACGAAGAGCTTGCAATGCGGACTGATAATCTACTTCCGCTGAAGGACAATGAGCAGTGATACCTGAGAGGTTTGTGCCCAACTTGCTATGCGCAATACCAGCTACAGCAGTAAGAAAACGAGGATAAAACGTTTCATGAAGATGCAAAGTTAACCCCTCAGAGTTAGTCTCCAGTATAGCCATCCTACGGGCAATCTCACCCACTTGAGCATCTTGCATCTTCTGAAATTGTTCCTCCAAGTTCTTGAAGACCAACAATTTAGTACGAAGATCAGAACATGCAGACTCCAGTTCACGTACCTATGAACGAAGGAGGAAAAAGTTACTAAAAGAAACAAGGAGAACAGGTAACGAAGTCAAACTCAAAGTTAAATACCTGATGGTGAAGGCGTCATTCTGAGAAATAAATGCATGATCCGGGGGTGGAGCTGAAGACTGAAGCTCTGTCACCTTCGTATCAAGAAAGTCCTGTTCCCTCTGAAGCACGGAATTCCGTTCCATCAAGAAGCTCTCTGAAGATTCCAACACAGAAACTCGGATACGAAGACGAATTGCCTCCGTAGCCTCACCCTCGGCTAAGGAAAGCCTTGCCCTCAGCTTCTCAACTTCTTCATCTTTAGCCTTTAGTAAGCAGGAACAGTGAACAGACAAATCCCTCTTCTCCCTGAGGAAAGTTTCCGCATGCATTCTCAATTCAGCACTCAGTACTATGTGATGAGTTGTGCTAGTATTAAACACAGAAAATAATTGATCATGGTCCAGGCTATGAACAGCAGCAAACAAGCACGGAAGCGCGAACCCGTCAATCATGCCATGACACTCTGATGAATCGGTAAGATGGGAACTGATGTGTTTAAAAAGCTTTAAATTTATAATACTAATTTCACCATTTTCCTTAATTTATAAAACACATGGGTAAAGTATAACCCCCGTTTATAGCAAAGGTTTAGGTAAGACCAGGTCGTCCCAAGAGATTGTAGAAAAGCCAAGTTAGCAATTGTGTTAAAGTAAAGTCCCTAGATTGTCACTTATCCAAAGACTAGTAATTTAGATTGTTTGTTTATATGATTAAAAGCTATGTTTATTTAGGCTAAGAAACATGGAAGTAACATGTAAACGATGAGCAAGCAATCATGAACAAGATATATAAGCAAGAGGTGAATGGTTATCACTCGTACCCATAACTATCCAACATATTAAGAAACCCTTTCGACCTATGATTCTCAATATATCAAATGCATTAAGAATGGTTCATAACAGAAGTATACATAAGCCAATTTCCTCATCAAGTTCGTTAGACATGAGATAAGGCATTAAACAAGATCATGGATGGGTTGGTAAATGTTTTGTCGACCAATTTCTACAAGGTTAACACCAAGTTGCCATAGACAAACACCTTGAAATAATACCAAAATGGCAGACCCTTTCGACCTACTTCTACCACAGAGATACATCAAACATTCAACAATGATCCAAGCATAATCTCATCAATTAAACTTAAGCATAGTATCAATAGCAAGCGTACATTACATTGCAAACAACCATATAACTATATCACCCAAATAAACATATAACGACTACTCCATTATTGTAATAACAAAACACATATCATTCAACATGAATTTCATAAACTTCATAATTCAATTCGACAAAGTAGAAAAGTGTACCAAAGTGATTACAACGAAAGAACAAATGATTTCACAGAGATAACTCTCTAGGCTCGTTCTCCTACACTCTGTCACAGCAATAGAATCACAACCTCGACCTCGATGTGGTGAACTTGGTATGAGTTCACCAATCTGACTTCGTATACTTTCCCTACTTCTCTTTGGATGTTGCCTCCTTCTCTAGTTTCGTACCTTAACTTTTATAGGCTCATTTTGACCTAATTCAACTCCTGTTTTCAGTAAATGAAGACAAGTGATCGGCCTCATAATGAATGCAAACAATAACTCTGCTTTGTAACTGTCAAGGTAAGTGCGCCGTACTTCGTAGAAAGTACGCCGTACTTCGCGTATATTCAATCTCATTTACCCGCCGAGCAAGTACGCCGCACACAGTCCTAAGACCGGCGTACTTGGGTCTTTCATACTTGTATATTTTCATTCCAAGTCCTTCCTTTCTTGTATTTGTCATTTTATCGTCTTTTTAGTGGTATTTTTGACTTTCTTCTCTTGTTCTATCCTGCAACCAGATTAGTACCAATTCTACACAAATAACGTGATATTCTATGTAATATAATAGATATATGATATATAATCGATGGAATAAATATGTATAATTAGAGCGTTATCAGGAACCATTGGTCACATCCCACTTTGGAACATGGATACTTCCCAGATGATCAGGGTCAACGCTAACCAAAGCACGGATGTTACTACCGGAAACATGTTTTGAACCATAAGTAACCAAACCACAGTCAAAAGACGGAGATCCCTCAAACGTCTTACCTTTTGAAGTTGAAGTAACCGCGACAGAAGCGGTGGCAACAGGTGTTGTTACTGATAGCGTTCTGCATCTAATAAAGGAGCCCACCTCTGCATTCGAAGCATGGGTACTCGATAAAGGAAACTCACATGAAGAGGTAACAAACCCCTTGGAAGGATGAATTTCGTTGGACCCATCAATAGATACAACAGAAGAAACTAATGGCGGGATTGACAAAGCACTAGCGCCAACCTCAGGACCGACAAGGCTGCCGGCTAGTAACCGCTTGATACCAGTGGCAGACTTACTAACAAGAGGAAATTTACTAAAAGCTCCAGCGTCTTTTTTAAACTTTTTAGTAGGTGGGGAAAACTCACCGACAGAAACTTCCCCTACTTTCCCTTCTGGCTCAGGCACCATGAACAAACCCCTTGGCTCAACAACTTCACTCACTGAGACCACCAAAGGCGAAGCATCGTTACTACCACTGGTACCAAGGCAACATGACTTCGTCACATCATCAACAAAAGTAGCATCATGTGGATCTATACTTTTAACCTTAGAGGAGGACATATCAGGAATAATGTCCACATCATCACGAGGAGCAACAACGGGCGAAGAAGAAGCCACTGGTCCAACAGTATCTCCTGTTTGTTTCGATTCACTTTCCAATTGCTTTTTCCTAGCAGGAGTAACTTGTGAGAGATCTGGAATCTTAACAAACTCGGACACATCCATTGATAAGTAATCAAAGAAAGAAATTAAAAAGACCAGGTATCGAGATCTGACTCAAGGCCTTGGAAGAATTTCAAGAACAATAACCCGCAAAGGATGGAGACAACTGTGAATACCAGGAAATAAGAAAAGGGGAAAAAGGAAATAGTAAATACAAAATTGAATATTTATACCCTTGGGACACTTAGTCTAAGGATCAACAGGATGGTGATACGTGGCAAGAACGGTAGCACTAACGATGAGGAGAAAGAGTGAAGATAAACGGACAACTAGGTCAAGTCAACCAGAAGGTGAAGGGTTTAGAACGCTCCACGTTTCCCACGATCTTGCATATCGCGGAGCGGGATTACTGCGGAACCTGTAGTCTAGTAACATTCACTGCACGCTATAAAAAGGAACGCGTGCAATAAATACACTAGACTGGGGGGACTTGATGATGTATAATATATATAGCAGGCCTATTGGGCCTGAACTATATTATACGCAATTGGGTCCCGACCCAACAAACGGAAACACTGAACATCGCCAAAGCCCAAACAACAAGCAAGGCGCGGTCCGAACCTATAAAGACGCACACGGATCATCCAAGCAACATTTCCGAAGTAAGATTGTGGATCCGTTCTCGGTCACGGAAGACGATCTACGTTCGCAGTCATGATTAAGCTACGGATCCTTGCCTGACAAGGGTCCCACTTTGGCCACTACAATAATATGCGAAATTCTAGGAAGTCCTAGTATTTCGCTCACCTATAAAAGGCAACCTTAAAACGCATTTACGAGCTATGATTTTCTCACACATCCCCAATACACACATCTTTTATATAATAAAACAAAACCCCTAGTGAGTACTTTCGTATTTCGGAAAAAGAATATTTCCTTATTAGGTAATATTTTAATTATTATTTTTTAATTTAAAATTTTAAAAATTTGTTTTGTTGATATACTACACAAGTATAAGATAAATAGAAAAAAATATAGATAAGATGCAATACTACACAAGTAGAAGATAAATAAGAAAAATATAGATAAGATGCAACTAACAACAGGATTAAATTTTTTAAATGATTATCTTTAATAATAAACAAATACAATTAAAAATCATAAATCAACAAACAAAGATTAAATTATTTGTTTTTTAAGAAATAAAAATATATTATTAAAAAAAAAATTTAAATAAAACCCGCACGTGCTGAAATTACCCTCATGCTGGAGCTTAATCGTGGGATCCATCCCCATTGTAAGGCTAACGATTTACTCCATCACTCTGAATTAGTGCAAAACTCACCAATACAAAACCAAGTCCAATTTATATAATCCTTCCTCCCAAAACACACATGGCGCCTTTGATTTCAAATTAACCAAACATTCCCCATTTCAAAACCCCAAAAACCCTTCTCAAATCTCATTCAACAAACCAATTAGGGCTCACAATCACAATCATAGCAAAAAATGATAGTTCGAACACCTCTACCAAAAAAACGAAGACCAGATGAATCATCCGATAGCCCTAACCCCAGTTCCGGTCAATTCGTCATCTTCGAAGACCTTCCGGTACCGGTTTCGGAACCCGAACAACACCAGCATCCATCCGATCAGATGCTTTGCACTTATCAGTGCCGCCAGCTGGTATAAATTATTATTCATTTGTTAATTCTTTATATATATATATATTATATATATATAATATATAATAATATATAATAATATACATTCATATATATATATATATAGTATATACTAATACATATATATATTATATATATAAATAATAATAACATACATATATATATATATATATATACATACCATAATATAATAATATATATATATATATTATATATATATATATATATATATTATATATATATATATATAATTATATATTATATATCAATAATTATATATATAGGAAGGGATCCGGTAAGAAGAAAAAATAAAATTAGAAGAATAAGAAGTATTTCTAGCCACAATTTAAAAATAGGAGGGAGAATTTTAAGGGGAGATGCATCTATTTTTAGGTGCATGTGTGTCTCTTCTTATCATTCTTATTTTAACTTTTCTTCTTATTTGATTCTAACTCATATATATATATATATATAATATATATATATATATATAATATAATATATATAATATATATATATATATATATATATATATATATATATATATATATATATATATATATATATACTGCATGTGTAACCCTAACTTATCTATAAATGATGCTGTGATTCGATAAATGTAAGGATCGATTTTGTGTGTTTGCTAGTTATCGCATAGGGCTTTTTTGTAGGAATGTTAGGGGGGTGTGTTGTTTAAGCTTATATGTGGCTTATCGCTTGTTTGTGTTTCGCCTATATTTCATAAGCCGAAATCAAATAAGCTCATAAGCACACATACAAGCTTAAACAAACAGCCTTAACTCCGATGCCGGAGGTCAATTCGTTATTATCGAAGATCTCTCCGGTCCCAAACCCGAACGCTGACGTTCTGATTAGATGCTCTACACTGATCAATCATTCGTTTATATGTGATTAATTAGATAGTTTGGTATCAATAACCTAGGGCTTGTTTTATGTTTAATTAATACAGTAGTTAATAATAATTGATAGTCGTAAGTNCAATTAAAAATAGGAGGAGAATTTGTAAGGGGATGTCCTATTTTTGTAGGGCATGTTGTGTGGGGTTTTTCTCTTCTTAATCATTGCTTATTTAACTCTTCTTCTTATTTGATTCTAACTCGATAGTATATATATAAATACTAGTATATATATATAATATATAATATACTATGGGATACTATTATACTATAATAGTGTATATTATAGCCGTATATAAGTATATAATATAGGGTATTTAGTATAGTTAACGTACTATATATACTGCATGTGTAACCCTAACTTATCTATAAATGATGCTGTGATTCGATAAATTAAGATCGTTTTTGGTATTTGCTAGTTATCGCATAGGGCTTGTTTTGTAGGAATGTTAGGGGGGGTGTTTGTTTAAGCTTATATGTGGCTTATCAGCTTGTTTGTGTTTCGCCTTATATTTCATAAGCCGAAATCAAATAAGCTCATAAGCACACATACAAGCTTAAACAAACAGCCTTAACTCCGATGCCGGAGGTCAATTCGTTATTATCGAAGATCTCTCCGGTCCCAAACCCGAACGCTGACGTTCTGATTAGATGCTCTACACTGATCAATCATTCGTTTATTATGTGATTAAATTAGATAGTTTTGGTATCAATAACCTAGGGCTTGTTTTATGTTAAGTTAATACAGTAGTTAATAATAATTGATAGTCGTAAGTAGTGAATCGAATTTAATTTGTTTCGCGCGTTGGTATTTGTCAACAACCTAGGTTTGTTATTAATTGGTTATTAGTTCGTAGTAATTCGTTATTAGACAACTCACGCAAACTACTTAACTAGACTTTTGAGCTCCAAAAATAAACTAGTAAAGTAAATGTTTATACGAAGTCAGTCGAGTTGAGTTTGATATGACGGTTATTATCGAGTTCGAGCTTGAAATGTAGGTTTGATTGAATTCGAGCCGGGTTTTAGTAGTTGAGTTGAGCTCGGCCTTGGTAGTACTAGACTCACTCGGCTCGATTGCACTTCTAGTTGTAAGTAATAAATAATGTTTGGTAATTTATAGAGTGTTTGGGATTGCTTATTTCGTCTGCGTATAAGGAAAAGCAAATAAGTAGCTTAAATATAAGAAATTCAGGGATTAGTGTTTGTATTTTCCTATTCTGTAACTAATGTACAAAAATGTCATAAGTAGATAAAAAAAATAATGAGGAAATTCATTTGCATATATTTAAAGGTTTATAGGTTAGACACAAGGATCTAAGCACTTTGAAATAAGTTGCTCCCGACCTCCTTGTTGAAAACTGCTAATTTTGCCCCCAACAAAGCAGATTCATTATCCAAACACTACAGTATGCTTATATGCTTAAAATAAGCAGTCTTAAACACCCTGTTACTGCTAAATATTTATTAAGTGAAACAAGGGTTGCCATTACAGGTCAAAGCAGATTTCTTGGATGCTTTAAGCAGCGCAGAGAAGAAAGCACATGATTATCAATCCAAAGTTGAGACAATGGATAACGATCTGCGCAAATCTGGTGAGTCAAATATGAAGTTCTTTATTAAACAGCACTTACTAAAAATTTACATGAACTCGAAAATTTGTTGGTGTTTAATACGTATCTCTGCTTCATTGAATAACTTTGACATACATCAGTCTCTTTGGTTATATAGCTGTTGCTCGTGTTATTTATCTATGTGCTAGAACTAGAACAGCCGAAAGTTAAACCTTTGTAATTTCCACTTGACAACAATTAGAGACTCACAGAAAACAGGTTGTAAAAGCATCGTATGTGTTACAGATGCAAGTTTGTACATATATTATAAAGACAATAAGGTGGCTCGATGGGCTAAAATTAAAGGGTAAGAGTTAGATAATGCTATTAAAACTCTTTAAAGTTTGAAGATAAATGTTAACGAACCCCAGTTTGTCTAAGTTTTGAAACATTAGTCACATTTCATGTACACAATCTACCTCAATATCGTTCGTCCATTCAAGAATCATCTTCTCTATGCAGATATACCTGACTTCATTATACTGAGAACACATCTTGAAACTAAGTAGAGTCACCCAGGTCCCAAATAATAGGGCGTAGACCCAAGACAAAGTTGTATATGTCATCAGTAAGACTCTCGCATAACACTAGGGCTTGAGACTCCCTTCGCTCTTTTGCTATTCAGGGACACTGAAGAATACAATGTTCAATCATCAATCACTGATCCTAACACTTGTGACACACTACCATTAAGTTATTTATAAATCTTGACAATGCATAAATGTTGTAAAAAACATGTTTAGAGGAACCTGGCTTTGCACTCCTGTGAAACCAATGAACAAGTCAATCAAGGCTCCCTCACTCAGGGTAGCGTACCACTTGGTGGAGTATATGCCCTGGCCAATATGACATCCACTTGGGTAACATCATATTTAGAGGAGCAAGGGTTTGTCATGTTAGAAAATAGGGTTTGAATATATAGCGCGTGTTACTTTTGGATATTATACACATTCAGTAAAAAGGTGAAATCATGGGCGGAGACTTAAAATATTGGTAAAATCTATGAATACGGCCAGCTATAATTTTGATGTTTGTTCAACATTTAATCTAGTTTACAGCGTTTGAAGATTGTTCTTATTATGTGTATCTCGTCTATCTTTTATGATTGTTAGCACATAAAAGATGGTAGCTCATGACTCATCAATTGTCAGTTGTCAGCTTTTCAAACTACATATTGTTATTGGTAGGAATGTCATTTATCCTTGCTTCGTTCACTAGTTTCAATATATTTATTCACAATAGTGATACCTTTTCTTTGCCCCATCTCATTATCACATCTTTGAGAATATAATCTATGGCTTTTGTTAAAGAGCAACTTTCACTTGCTGCAGAAGCTGAAAGGGTGAAATTTCGGGACCAGATTCTATATGCAGAACAACAACTAGCTGCTGCCAAGGGACGTGAAGAGGCTCTGCAAGACCAGCTCTTGAAAGAGGTCAATGAATCACAAGAGCGTTTGAAAAAGCAAATTCATATCCATAGTGAACTTGAGGTTTCACATTTAACCATCTATCTATTTTTCCAGTCATTTTGTTTCTCTTTAGATCAAGACTATTAAGCAATTATTTTTATGTGATATCTACTTATATAGTTTGTAATTTCAAAATTCGGATAATCCTGTTTTAATAGGCTTGAATTTATGTGGAAATGGATAGAAGGTCAAGTATTTTTTTTTATCATGATAGCAACATCTATAGGATCCTTCGTTATCATCATCTTAATGTCTGTTCCAAAACATTAAGTTTTATACAAAGAGGAGGAAGTTTCATTTCTACTCTATTGGTTACCGACCCCACCCAAAGTATAACATTATACAGGACATAGAAAGGGCTTTACCATTAGGAATTTGGATATCGCATGGTAATACCATCTGTAAAGGGAGGACAAATTAACTAAATAAATTTAGGCTATAGGTAGTCGATAGTCTTGATAAACCCCGGTGTGGGTAGTGTAGTGGTAAAAGCTTGGGAGTCTCAGTATGAGGTCTCAAGCTCAAATCCCGCTAGCTACAAACTCCTGGGGCCGCCCGCTAGAGCCATATAATCAACATTTGTGGAGGGATAGTGATTTACCAGGTTCCATGGGTCTTGCGGGGTGGTATGTGGAGTCCAGGGTTTACTTCACATCTTCACGAAAGGTGGCTCGAGTGTGAGAGCTCTTTGGTACCAAAAAACATAGGAACATAAATAACAATGTAAAGATAAAGAGGTGGGAACTAGGAACGTAAATAACATCCACCATTGAAATCCGATCTAAAATCCAATGCATGGGAGTAATAGCTTAAGTAGGGTTTTTTTTTCTTTCCCCCTGACTCCCCTCTAGTTTATTATATTATCTATCTTGCTTTCCTGTTATTATCTTACCACGTTCTTTGTTGGGAACATGCTTACTTAAAGTTTGCTCACTTATGTAGGTAAAATATAGAAAAGAGATGGATCTTCGCAAAAAGGCAGAATCTTCGTTAGCCTCAGCTGAAGAAAAGGCAAGCCTTTTAGAGGGAAAACTGAGCCACGTCTCTGAAAGCATGGAGAGGGAAAAAGTTCGTCTTCAGAAGGAACTTACACAACTGAAACAAGAATCAAAACTTTCCATTTCTAGAATTGGTGCAGATGTGAGCAGTCTTAACTTGACATTAGTTTCATTTGTTTTACATGATATATAACTAATTACTTCTGTTCTTCTGCTTAGCTTGAAAGGATGGAATGCAAAGCTAACAATTCCGAGAAAGAAGCAAATTTGCTAAAGGAACAAATGGAAGACCTTCAAAGAAAACTTAATGAGGTTGTATTGCTTCTGTTGCTTTACTCTCTTCTGAATTTATAGTTTGTATGGCACAGAATGTTTGTAAATTTGATTTTTTTTTTTTTTTTTTTTTTTTTTTTTTTTTTTTTTTTTTTTTTCTTTGTGAAAGGCTCAAATTATGAACCCAATTCAAGTGTAGTTATTGTTTTTTGTTTACCACATTGCTATCTAGCTCACAAACTCTCCAACTAATGGTATTTGGTGGTTCATTCTCATCCCCAGTGCTTGCATGAGAAGAATGAAGTAGAGAAAAAACTTTCCAACTTTACATGCCAAGAATCTCCTTCAGATGACAATATATTGGTGAAGCATTTGAGAGAAGAGCTCAGAAATTATGTACGCTTCATTCTTTTTTATTGAAGTCTATCTTCTTTTAACCGAACTAACATTGATTTGACATATTTATTGATAAAAGGGTCACAAACAACAGTGATCTTGAAAAAGAATATAACCAGATTCTCTAACATTAGTTGCATCAACATAAGCCATTTGTTGAATTTAAGAGTAGTCAGCTGAAGTTGCATGTTTGGTTGTTTTATCTAGTCATGTGATTACTAGAACCATTAATATGAGTAGCTATACAGCTACAGTGGTTATCTGCCCCCTTGTGTTCTACCCCTAAGTGAAGAATTTTATTTTTCTTTTTCTCCACTCCTGTTACTTCCATCCAAAAAAAAAACGAAACGAAGGTCATTAGTATAAGTGGTTACAGCTACAATGGCTACAGTAAAGTTTGTATGCTCTATCAGAGGCCTTGCCAAAGTTTCTAACAACAGATGTAGACAGAACGTGTACTCTTGGTAGCACCTTAGCAGTAAATGTGCATGATTTTAATCACAGCATTCAAATAGCAATCTGATAAGTGCTTTTAGTAATCCATCATTGCTGTTAAAATATGGGTTCCTGGCAAAGAACGTAATTCAAAATATAAAAAATTGGTAATTCTTGTAAGAGCTACCTTTTCATGATGTGCTATGTACAAAATTAATCTTACTGCAAATTTCACTTGCAGCAGTCATTGATTGTTGTTTCTATATCAGGAATCAGAAGTCCGTGAAGCTAGAAAGTGGAAATCTTCTCATGAGGACATTGAATTACTTAGGGAGAAATTGTTGGAAGAAAAGGGCCGCAGAGAGAGGGCAGAATTGGAGATTTCTAAATTATCTGAAGCACATGTAAATGCAAAGAAGTTAGAGGATGAATTATCCTCTTGGGAATCAATGATGAAGGAGATTCCTGGTGTAACATCTGCTGCTGAAATACCTCTCAAGTTTGAAGCCTTGCGCAAGTTTGTACCAACTTTGTTGTGTAATTATTATTATTATTTTTCATTTATTCTCTCTACTTTTTCAAAACGAAGTATCTAGTTGAACTTTTATAACCAAGGCCAACTTTCGTCCACATTTTCCTCGTGTTCTTTTGAAGGTTGTTTTTCAATAGAGTTTAATGGATGCGTGATGCAAAACTTTCTGCATCTTTATTTGACGATATTAGCATATTCACTTACTTTATGAATTGGTGTTTTGCATCACAGGGAGGTTCTTGAAGTCATGATGAAGATGGGAGAGACCAGTGCACGTTTGAAACAAGTAGAGGTTGCTCTTGATGCTGCTGAAAACGCTAGACAGAATGCTGAAACAGAGTCTGCATCAACAAAAGAGAAGGTGGAACTTTTGAAGCTAGAACTTAAACGAGCTGAGTTACTGGTAAGTTGATATCTTCTGAGGTTTCTTTAGGGTAGATATATAGGATCTTAACATATGTGTGTGATAACTTAGTTTGCAAATTTGTTAACTCAACTTCTTTTTTTTGGTATTTTGTGACCTTTTGTTGTTTTATATAAAAAAGTGTTGGTGGTAGTTTGACAACATTCTACTATTTCTCTTGCTTATTCTTTATAATAAACCAGTATGACATTTATGGGACCATGATGTGTGATCTTGCACGTGAAGTTGTTGGTACTTCGCATGTCATTGTGATCTTCATTACTCACTGTTTTCTTTTCTGTTAAGCCATATTAGACGGTAAAATGAGACCATTTTATGCATCCTTTCTTTATATGTGCCAAAGTTATACAGACATTATACGCCTTCTGCTTCACTATGGCTTAGAAAGTTATATTTTTGCAGCTTTCTTCAGTTACCGAGGAGAGAGATCATTTGAAAACTTCTCTTGATCAGCTGAAGCTGCAGAAGAATGTTGAAGCAGGGGCTGCGATGTCTGATGTGACAGTTAAGGTTGTGGACAAGAAATTTGGCTCTGATGTTTTCGTCTACTGTGTGTGTGTGTATCTGTGTTAATGCAGACTGTGTTACTTTTTTNAAAGACCTTAATGCCCGTCAGCATAATGAAATAAAGTTACTTAATGAGAGGCTGAACAGTGAATCTAGAAGAATAAAGTCGTTAGAGAGGGAGGATGACCGTCTTCGCTCAGAGATAGCTATATTGGAGTCAAAGGTTCATGCTTGAATGTCATTTTTCTTCTATAAATGGATTTTCTTAATAGTTTCTGTTTTGTTTTTGATATATTTCATTGCGTATGGAGTTAATTGTTACCTGTCATGTAAAGAAAATACTTAAATTAATAACTGATAAAGATAGTCATCGTTACTTTTACTAGTCACAGACTTCACCGCTAATTTATATTGATAAATCTTATTTATATAGTGTGGAACTATTGAAAAACACAGCAAGGCCACCTAATGAAGTGCCTTAATATTACGTGAAATTTTGGATTATGATGAAAATTCTTGTCTTCTAATATCATTTAATTATCATTTGTCAGCTGTTTATATAATCTCTCATTTGCAGTTGGGTCATGGTGATTTTTCATCTGCAAGTACAAAAGTACTGCGTATGGTGAACAGCTTGGCAGTTGACAGTGAGGCAAAACAGACGATAGAGGCTTTGCAGAATGAATTACAGAAGACAAAAGAACAATTACAAGCCATTGATGAGTTGAAAAAGCAGTCAGGTATTATTTACTGTTTACTGAGAAAATGCAAGTTTTGTGTGTTGTTCCTTGATATTTTATTTAAAGAGTTAGTCGTTTCTTTTTTGGAAAAGTTGAGCCATCTATAAATATTCCCATCCACAAGAATTTAGCCAACCCCACTGTGTTATGTATCTTAAAAAGCTAACCCTTGATCAAGGGGCAGAGCCAGAGCTTTCGACATTTGAAACATGATTTCTGTTTTTACATTTGCTTTCTAGTAATATACTCTAGAAAAAATGAGGGAAACGTTTTTAACAGTTACATTAGGCCCTTTTCTCTACCTCAGGATACCTTTATATATCTTCACATACGCTCTGTGCTCTCCCACTTCGTCTTTTCACCTATGTATCTTTGATGATTTTGGTTTGGGCCTTTGGGGTTGACGTTATTTCAGTTTCCATGGCTAATGTGCTGTAAATAATGATTAACTATTTGCTGCTTTTTGTTGTTTGAATTTCTTGATGTCTGCTGTCATTATTAATGTTTGCTATATTTGGTTATTTCTTGCTGTTTATTATTTAGGTGATGCCCCGGTAGACTCATACATTTCTGGAAAAATAGTGCAATTAAAAGAGCAGATTGCCACTCTAGAGAAACGTGAGGAAAGGTTAGCAACCTTTTTGGCATTTTCCAATGTTGAAAACGGTTTTGATTTTTCACTCGTCTAAAGTATTCTGTGTGATACAGGTATAAGACAGTATTTGCAGAAAGAATATCTGTTTTCCGCAGGGCGTGCTGTGAACTATTTGGTTACAAGGTATCTACAGAACTTCATGGCCTATTACTGGTAGTATGTTTGTTTCAGTTAATATTATATGTATCTTTGAACTTCTAGTCAAGGGGACAGTATACAATCCTTGAGATTCTTAATTGACTGGTCACTGAAAATTTGTGGGAAGTCAACAATTTCTTCCCTTGTAGTCAAGGGAAAAATGTTCAATCATATTTTGAAAGCAAACGATTTCTAAGTTTATTCTCTTATGCACCCCTTGTACTTGGAACAGTATACTTTTTGTTATTCGGGAAAAGGAGGGAAAGAAATATTCGAACTTTCAATATAAAGATTTGCTGATAGTAATAAGTTTGATGCATCAGATAGAGTTTATCAATAGAATATAGATACGGTTAGATGATTTGTTGTTTACGTAAAGAGGGTCATGTTATATGTGCATCAACTTCATTAAATGAAATTGTTATGAATTCATGTTCCTTTTATATTGGTGTACAGATTGTCATGGATGATCACCAGCGATCAGATGGGATCCCTGTTACACGATTTACCCTTCAGTCAATCTATGCTCAAAGTGATGATGAAAAACTTCAGTTTGAGTACGAATCAGGGAACACAAATATTTTGGTAAGATGTTAACATATGTTTCAGGTCAAATATTCAGCCATCAATGTAGCATGTTTCATATGGCAGTTATGTCTTATAATTGATAAATAAAAGAAATTTTGTATTCAAGTATTCAGCCACAAGCCTTACAATATGGATTTTCTTGTCTAATGTTTTAGGGAAATGACTACACAAAGCAGCGTGATATATCCCAGCAGGTACAAACCTCTTTCTCTCATGCATTGTAATAAAATGTTAGCTTTTCGTGTTAAATATATTTTGCATTCGTGATAAGAAAATTAGGATGAAATAACCATGTCTTGTTTTCAACTCCTTATGAACAGAATACGTACATCTACTGATCTACACATCCACCAACCACGTGTGGGATCTATACGATATAAGTGTATTTTCAATAATTTTATATTCTACTTATGTGCTGGTGTTTTCTAGAAATAGTACAACCGTAAACCTACTTCGTTGCATCAGCTTGTACCTCACATGATGAGTAGCAAACCACTCATTGGATGGGTCATATTATAGATTAGGGAGGTGATTTGCACACTCAATTAATTGTTTGGGACACTCAAAAATATTGTATCTTGACGTTTATACCCTTGCAGAGTGAACATGAGTACAAATGATCTAAGGATATATATGTCAATACACAATATTTTTGAGTGTCCCCATCAATTAATGGAGTGTGTAAATCACCTCCCGATTATAAAGTTTAGCCAAAAGGGAGCGATAAATGGTTCAAATGTGTTGAAACTTAAAAGTCACCCTAACTTAATATTTGATGGATAAACCTCCTAAGTTGTTTTTATTCATTGCTCAGATTATTATTATGATAATATAATCTTTTGTAGTCCTAAGTCGTAAATCAGCATTTATTGACATCTACAATCAGTGTTTGCGGGTTAAACCAAAAGGTACCAAAAAACCGACCCGTCATTGTAAATTCGACCTTTTTTTTAACGCGAATTGACAACCTTGTCCCTTTTTTTATTTTGTCACACACTGCTTGCTATCTTTTTGCTTGGAAATTGTTTATTGAACTAGTGATATTGTTGCTAGTGGATAACCAATCTAAAGAGAAATCTTTTCGTTTCCTATAGGTCGAGATTTTTGTTCGGAAGATGAACTCCATTCCTGCTTTCACTGCCAATTTGACAGTCGAGTCTTTCAACAAGAGGACGCTATCATGAGAGATAGCAACTGGTCTTGTTGCTTCACTGAACTTCAAGAACGGCCACAAACAAACTTTCAGATCGCTGCACCATTTATAATTTTTTACTGAATTGAGCGGTATTCTGCCAAATACGGGGCAATGGTGTTGAATACATTTTCTACATTTAGTAGATTGTTTGTCACGTTCTTAATATATATTTGAGTGGTATGTTTTCTTTGGCTCATATACTTTTTTGGGTTCTTAAGTCTACATATTTAGTAGTACATCCAAATATTCAATTAACTGGTAAAGTGTTTAATCAATTAAATTCCCAAATAATGAAATTGAAAAGATCTGGAAAATATTTATAAAAAAACTAGTGTAGATTGTTTTTGCATTAAGGGATCACTATGATATGGGTTTGATAATGTAGTGGAATGTCAATGAATATAATAGCTTAAAAACTGCTGTTTGAATTTAGCTTTGCTTAACAACAATACAAAAACAAGATCTATGGTCGAGTATTTAGGGTATGTTTAGAGAAAGTAACTTTTGCAAACTGGAGATGGAGATAAAGCGGGAGGAAAAAAAAGTAGAGATAATCTATAACTATCTATAATGCATTTGGGACTTATAAATGGAGGAGAATCCTCTAAAGTTGAAAAAACAACTTTAGTGAAGTTGGGGAAGGGTGAGCATTGATAAAATCAAAAGATGGTTCTTTTGATTTGAGCTATTGGATCAAATCTAATGGCTTACACTTCCCCAACTTCACTAAAGTTACTTTAGAGGATTCTCGTCCCTTATAAATAGAAGGCTTTATTTTTTTAAGCTTACACATGTTACCATATTTAGTAATTCATATAATTAAATAGTACTACACACTACACTAATTACATTATAATGTGCACTAATGGCACATTAAATTTTAGAGCATCAGGTATCGTGGTGCCGTCGTTCTGGTGTCGTGGGAAAAAGTTGCTGCCACGTCAGCAAAAAGTTCCACGGCACCAGAAATCCCACGGCACTACATTCTGGCCGTATTCGTTGGCACCAGATATTCTAATGCCGTCGGCCATTTTTTTTTAATTTTTTTATTTTTTTATTTTTTTTTACATAAAATTAAACATACATAATATTAAACTAAAATAAACTCCATTAATTAAAAAACACACATTACATTATGTAACACCCCAAAAATAGAGAATCGCGGAAGCATACAAGCATTTGGGGTGCTACGAAAATTGGATATCACAACACAAGATACATAGAGAACGGATTGAAAATCCGTTTAAATATATTACATAGTTATAAGTCAAATGTAATACATTAGTTCGAGTTTTGTAAAATAAGGCCCAGTTACATGACTGTCCCAAAGTTTTCAGAGTTACGCTTGTGTAAAAACACTTAGGAATCTTATGACCTTGCCATGCACCGCCTTCAACATAAACATACTTTAAGCACCTGAAAAACATGTTAAAAGTCAGCCAACGTTGGTGAGTCTATAGGTTTAAAGTAAATAGCACATATGGACCATAACAATAATCAGCAAGTACACACTAAACCCGCATGCAACACTAAGCTCAACAACCGAACTAGACAAAAGTATGCCAAAGACATAAATACAATAAAGGTGCCCGCGAGTGATAATCCCCAGTCACTCGGCAGAAAGGTCGTCATAGTATACGTTTGCCTTGACCATGGCATGGCCAACCGAACGGAGGAGTCACCCTCAATAGATCTATTTATATCATACGCGTTTCCCAGCAGGAATTGACGGT
>LBNU01006849.1:48522-62321 GCA_014162995.1 Artemisia annua
TTTTTTTTTACATAAAATTAAACATACACAATATTAAACTAAAATAAACTCCATTAATTAAAAAACACACATTACATTAACTACAATAATTAAACATAAAACATGTTAATTAAACTACGATAATTAAACATAGAACATCTAAATTAAACTACGATACTTAAACATAAACTACGATTAAACTAAACTACGAATCAAGAAAACGAATCATTCGATACATAGCTCTCGTGACTCGAATAGGAGTCACGGTGAGTTAGGAATTGTTGTGAGAAATCTTTGCGAGACATTGTGTGTGTTGTGTTGTGTTGTATGTGTTCACCTCAAGCCAGGTGAGGTTGTATATAGGTAAAAGTTAGAACTTTGAATTTGAATTTGAATTTGACCTATCAATAAATCCCGCTTTTTCCTTGTTTGTTTCCCCCGTTTGTTTTTCACCAGCACACCTGCACTTGCCGGAGGTCTCGTTGGAAGCAGTCTCTCTACTCCCGGGTTTATCCTGGGGTAGGGGTAGGATCTGTCTACATTATACCTCCCCCATACTCTGCTCCGGCGGGATTGGGTTTGTTGTTGTAATAAATCCCGCTTTAAAGTTTGAATTTGAAATTTGAAAAAATCCCGCTTTAAAGTTTGCATTTGAAATTTGAATTTCTAATGCATCCTATATAAAGCATAGCATACCTTACTATTTTGCACACACTCCACTTTGTAAAACATTTTACAATGACTAATCGTTGGTCAATGGAAGAAGAAAACTTGCTAGCTAACGTATGGCTTGCAGTTCACGAATCTAAAGACCTTGTGAATGAACGTTCTTTTTGGAATGACGTTACACAAAGGTTCAACGATCAGACTGATGGTGAGCACCGTAATAAAAATAGTATTACGGCTCAATGGAATAGAATCAACCTTGAATGTCGTAGATATAATGCTTTTTACAAAGAGTTGCAGCGTACAAGTCAAGACCCTTGTCATCTCAACAATGCAAACCGAATTTATCATGAACGCCATGGTGGGAGAGGGTTAAAATATCAACATGTGTGGTTCATTCTGAGAAACACGTGGGCATGGGACAGAGACAACGAGTAATGGTGTTTTATGTTAAGTATTTCCGTAGCGTGTTTATTTCTTTTTCGTATCGTGTTTATTTGTTTCCTGTATCGTTTGCAACTTGGTGTAATGTTGCTTGAACTTTGAAATTGAATAAAAGGCTTAACGGCTACTTTTCATTGAAAAAAAAAATTACAAGACGAAATTTAAACGACATATGAAATAAAAAGTTACATAAAATTAACTAGTTTTCGTTTGGATTATTTGCCCTCTCACGTGCTTTTCGGGCAAGGGAAGAAGCCCATTTTCCCCTCAACATGTTCTTGGTACGAATACGGTAGTCGCGCTTGTTGGCTTCCTTGTTGTATACATCGAGAACTTTATCCCAAAACGTATTCATTTGTTGATCCGCACTCGTATTTGGATTCGCGGTTATTTGAGTGAAAACATTCCTCCCAAAAGTGACTCCTCTTCTTGGGTCCCAAACATCACTCCATTTTTTGGTTTTGAAAATAAATAAAATGTTTTGTGAAGTATGAAATAATAAGGGTATTTATAAGGTTTTAAAGGGGTTCAAAATTTATTTTATTATTTATTTTATTTTGAAAAAACATATTAAAAGGCCGCTAGCCATTGCATTGAATAATATGCTTGTTTTCCAAGCGTTCAATAAAAAAAAAAAAAAAAAAAAAAAAAACGGCGCTGAGCCGTTGGGACGACGCAAGGGACGATAGCGCGAGTCTAATTTTTCCTAAGTTCAAATGAATATAATTTTGAAAATCTATATTTGTATTAATATATTTTACGGAAATTTAAACACATGTTTATTTTTTTAGAACTATCAAACCGGTAAATCGTCGTATACCGACTATCATTGCGTATCGCTAAAGGATCATGATACAACAAAAACTGCATATTAGTATCCCTCTGCTTTGCGCGGGTACCATGCTAGTTTTTATAAGGTATATGAACTATGAAGTAGCATTTAACTTTAATAGATTATAAAAGATTATTTTTTTAAAATCTTTGATAAATTCTGTCTCCCAAACAAGCTTATTTGTTAAAAAAAAAATAAGCATAATCTTTGCGCCAAACATAAGTATTGCATAATATTTTTGTGGCTGCTTATAATTATTAGCTTATTTGGTTAGGAAGTACTTTTTTTCTTAATATCATTTCTGTTGAAAATGATTTAAAAAAAATCGACATCAACTTTGCATTTCAATATCTTTATCGCATAGGGAAACATTCTGTATAAAGTAGTGACTTGATGTTTCGGAAGCAAATGACTGAATTCAATTCATTGCTAGATTGTCATGAAAAAACCTTTAAATATTTGGATAAGTTGTGGGTTGTGCTAACATGAAAACTTGAAATCATCTAATGAAAAGAGAGATTACTCAAAAATAAATATATAGAATTATACTTTTAGCTATCCTTTGAAAGCTTTCTTTTACAGTTCTACCTATCTTAAGTTGATCAAACCACACAGGTGGAGACTAACGTCTACAAGTATAGTGACGCTGCAAATACAATGTCTCTCTTAATCTTTGAAACTGCATCTTCAAACTTGGCTTCCAGTTCAACTTCCCCAACTGATTTTGCGGCTAATATTAATTGCTGAAGAATTTCTTCCATTCTCCTGATACCTCTGATCAAACTTCCTTCAAATACTTGGGTAATTTCCATTATCTCGTAAAATTTGGACCCTTTTGCCCATGAATAAACAGCTTCCATAATATCCGGCCGGAATGAGCTCACAAAACTCTCAATGTCAATTTGGACCTGTCAAAACAATTCTAAAATCAGTGATCTAATATTGGAAGAGTGGCAGCTGGCAAGTGGTCAGGTTGATTAATGGGTCAAAACGGTTTCTGACTGAAGTGGGTCATTTGTAGCACACTAGCACGAGTTAAAAAGGCCTGGATCCAGCTGTCCGCAAACACTTTTTAGTCCATTTTTACAATTTTTTGCTCGTCAACTAATGTTTTACGAGTAGTTACATTAGAAAAAAAAAGTATCATCTTGATAAAAGCATGAATATTTGTACATAATGATTCAAAAGATCACGTGGACCCATTTGAGATAAACACAAACCAGTTTGACCCAAATGGGTTGAAACTGCCACCTCGACATAATAGAGATTTTTGTGGCTGAGGGGTTTAAATATTGCACACGGAGAGACCTTTTCGAAATAAAAGATAGATCAAAAGATGAAAAGAATGTAACCTTGCTATCTAGCTGAACTTTAGCAACTCTACGTGCTGTATCTTGTAATTGTGTAAAGAGCATCTCAAGTTCTTCCCTGGGCTTTTGAGCATCCTGAAGCTTTTCTTGCCACACAAAACAAGATAAAAGAGATACCATTTCTTCTATCTTTATGTCTTTGAAAACACCATTAAACATGAGCTCTGTTAACACCAATTCATCAGCGCTGCTAATTTCGCAAGCAACTTTTCCCTTTAACTCCACAACATCGTCTCTAGTGACATATCTGCATCAAATACCACATAAACTTAGTTCTAAACAGGATATGCAGATGGTTTTCTTGGAAATAAAAGTGAAAGCCACATCTCATGTTTAATATGATAAAGGTACTAACTTCGATCCCTTTACTTACGCGTCAAGTCAAGTTGTATTTTATTTCTAACTCGTCAAACAGGTAAATCGATAAAAGAAATCAAAAAAATCTCCTAAACCCAAATATATTAAAAAACAATTTGTACTATACTAAAATAACATAGTTTTTGAAACATACATGATACACTAACATTGATCACTAATTACTTTTGTAGAAAGTTAAAAAAATAATTTGGAAAAAAGATGTGTAATAGGCTAACCATCCCAACCCGAACTGTTTCAATCATTCCAAAAGATACCAATTTTGACCCATTACCGGAGGCCACCTGAATCCAATAACTTTTTAAGGGGTGATCATTCTAACAGAATGATGTCCTGACTCATGGGAATGCAGTTATGAATTAATACGCAATTTATCAACAGTATATCACAAACTTCAATATATAAGTATTTTCTTACCCTAGTCTTCGAAGAACTCTTTTCCTTGCTTTGAGCTCATCTTTGAACGCAAGTGCAGAAGTAGAGCGCATCGACTTCTTGATTGCTTTAATTTGAGCTGTGATCTCTTTCTTTTTGTGCAAGACTTTCAGCTTTTGCTCAATAAGTGGAGACTTTGCAACTTCATGCTTCTCAAACAGGTTCTCTAGGGCCTCAATCCTTCGGACTGCCTTCCTATATGAGCCACTTTGGACCTATGAAATATATATAAACAAGCATGAGACTGTGTAGACATAAATGGAAACTAGAAGATGCAAAAGTTTAGTTAAAAGAGTTTCAACCTTCATGTCTTCTTCAGGGTCCAAGTAGGGTATCCCTTGTTTTGAAAATCTGGAGAGAACTTCAGACACCTTTTTCAAGGTATTTTCTCGGTTTTCCAGCGGCAAAAGATCTTTTTCTATGACGAGACGGACACTACTCAAGTTATCTATCTGTTAATACATAAATCACGAATCAGTTGCTTACTCATATAATGGCCGATGTATGTTCAATACAAGAGATTGTCCAATCTTAAATTCAACAAGCCTAAAAGGGTATTTGGAGTAATAATCATTTGAAATAATCAGTTCTAGGCTATGTTTGGCAAAAATAGATGTAAGTTGTTAGCATTTAAGCTGATAACTGATAGTGAGAGCTACAAGCTGTAACTTTTTACTTTATACAAGTGTTTGGTAAATTAACTGTTGATGTAACTACTAAGTGTAAAATGACAATAAAGGACATTTGCATAGTAACAATTAAAAAACTTGAAGATCATAAACTCATGATATGAATAACAAACTTAATGTTTTTTCCAGATAATATGCTCGCAATACTCATCTACGCCGTGCATTTAATACTCATTGTATTTGATGTTTTCCTTCAAACTAAGGCTCTAATCAAGAAAAATATTCTCAAGTTCGAACGATAACCAAAACTTGGGCTCGAAACATTAACATAAATATAATTCAATCTTTTCATGTCATCATCTAAAGAATTAATTATCATGTCATGTAGGCTCTTATTCATAAAAACATATGTATTACACATGTATAAAAATATTTGAATTGACGTACTGAAACATTTTGAAAGAAATTAAATTGTTGAAGATTTGAGAAAATGATAACTATTAACATGCTACAATATTTGGCATTTCTCATTTCATGACAAAATAAAAGACAAATGAAACAGTAATGCAAAGACTAGAATGGGCTGCCACTTTGTAGACTATTGAGGGTATAAATGTATTTTCCCACCGAAAAAGCTTTACAAATTTTCGAAAGCTTGTCTCATCAACGTTTTATTTTGGGGCTAGTTATCATAATTAAAAGCTCCTACTATCTTTTACCAAACAAAACTTTTGTAAAAGGGAGCTTCTTTTTTCAAAACAAAAAGCTAAAGCTTTAAAATACTTCAAAAAGCTCGCTGCCAAAGGTGTTCGAATAAACGGACTCACTTTTTAGTATTTAAGGGTCAAATACTCAAATATTTAGTTTAATACTGACTGCAACAAAAGTAATTACTTACAGGTAAACTAAGATGAACCAAGTCCCTCTTCTTCTACTCCAATTTCGAAGTATTTTATATTTTTCCCAAAAAAACTCAAAAAGTGTCGTTTTTGGTCAAATATGTTTTAAGTTCCATACATAATCATAATTTGTGAACCAGTGAAACATCTTGTCAACAGATAACTATGGGATGGACAGTTGGACATCCGACCAATGTATTCTGCTGCTCGTTTTATTACAAATATTTATCTGATTCTGGCTGTTCAATATCACATAAGCATTTTCAAAACACCCATCCAAACACCCTCCAACATTCATAAGTGACACGGATAACGTATTCATTGACCTGCCGACCAGAGTTAACAATGTTAAGTAAATTGTTGAGAGAAGACCTTACCTGAGAAATAGGAACAGAAACAACAACAGGTTCCCCACGCTCTTTCAGTGGTACAATCTTAATTGTTTTCTTTGAAAGTTCATCCTTAGACACGGAACATCTTGTAAGAATGTCTATTGTATAGTTTGCATCTTCCGGGCTTTTATTTGCGTCATCTGAATTGCATAATACACACAAACATATATAAGTAACCTCTCACTTAAACAGCTGTTGCAAGTAAAATATCATTAAAAATAGAGACCTAACCTTCTGAAAGACCCTTAACCTTCTGAAAGTTGACTATAACACCCCATGTGATGTGATCCTCGATTGATAAAGGGAGGGTACTATCGTCGTCATTTACACAACGAATGCATACAAGCCTGCCAGGCTGCAAAAATGGCAAGCAATATCTAGGAGCAAATATGATGTCACGGACATCCTTCTTCAAGCTTTTAAATTGCTGCAGCAATGAGTAGTAGTTTTCCAAACTATCCTCTTCTTCAATGTGAATCGAGTCCCTTTCCTCCTGGAGATCCTTCATTTGTCTCTGCAAACAAAATAATTACATAGGTATCATGAAATGTTATATCTCTAACGAGTCAAACTAGTAAAATTCAATAGTAGCCAAATATAAAACTGATATAGGTCAGAAGTCGACCCACAAAGTGTATCTTCATTGCTTAAATCCTCTAAATCATTTTATTGACAGCTAATACTACTTTTAGAATTACGCAAGCTATTGATACATTGTTTTGGATCAACTCAGCTTGACCCATATCAATAATCACCCATTTTGACTGGTTAACCAACCCATCGGGCCCAACCATTATGTAAATTTAACCAAAAAGATAGACAACCTCTAGATCAGGGATGGCTCGATCAGCTTGGAACTGATAGAATGAGTTTCTAAGCAAATTCTCTGGATCACCATCTTCAGATCTCAATTGATTTAAAAGCATATTGTAGCTCAAATGGAAAGCACTGACAAAGTCAATAAAGAAAAGTCAAGCTATGATGCAATTCATAAAACTCGGCACTTTGAGCAATGCAGGAAGCAGAAAAAAAGACTTACCTGTTCAAACAATCGGCACTTCCTTTTACCATCATTTTAGCAGTGGAAGGTTCCAATTTTTCATCAAGCATGAGAATACAGACACCACGGTCATCAATTCCTCGACGACCAGCACGACCACTCATTTGTATATACTCCCCACTTGATAGCCATCTGAACTTATCTCCATCAAACTTGCGAACATTTGAAAATACAACAGTTTTTGCAGGCATATTAAGACCTATGCTAAACGTCTCTGTGGCGAACAAGCACTGAAACAAAATATTTTTTAATATAAGAACCTCAATATTCAGAAGCCATATGATAATAAAGTTAAGCGAACTATAAGTTTTAGCATAGAAATACTATCATGTTCTCATTTTAACCTTTATTAGACCTTCTTGAAACAGTATTTCAATGACTTCCTTCAATATGGGCAGCAAGCCAGAATGATGCACACCAATTCCACGCTTCAATAGGGGGAGCATATTTGACACCTGGTATGGCGAAAAATGAGAAAAATAAGCATTTACCACCAAATAAATTAACAACATATATACGTGTGATATTATAGTAAATGTAGACAAAGAGGTGATATGATCTTGCCTGGGGAAGCTTCTTATCATCATCTGATAACATGTCCATAGCACTCCAAAAGATGGTTTCAATGTTGACTTTCTCGTCGTCCTCATTTAGATCCATTTTAGCCATCTGCATAGCAAGGAATTCACATTCCCTTTTGCTAAAACTGAAAATTATAACAGGATCATACTGCCGTTGGATAATCATCTTGACCATCTTGAATATATCACTGTCTTCACCAGCTCTACCGTTGACCATCCCCTTCTGCCATTTCCCATTATCTTTCTTATCATTAGTGGAAACAAGAGCATTTAAAGCTTTTTGGAAACTATCCTCACGAAACTTTCCCTTTTCATCCACCACCAAGTATAAACCATCACCACCAGTAGGAAACAGGTAATGTTGAAGGGGTGTCGGCCGATAATCAGTATACACAATATGACATGGCTGCTGATGAACCTGCATTGTAGATTATCATATTAATTCTTTCACATCAAGGGCAAGTACTGTTTGGGACGACAACATAATTGTTTACATATGCATGATGATGTAAGAGCTTCACAACTTGGGTTAATAGACCCTACACCGCTAAATTTGCATTACGAAGTCCAATCTTATATCCTTCACAACTTAATTTACGACTATCATTTATCAATTAGGCCACAGTTACGTATACTTGTCAGTGCTAATGAAAAAGTAATAAGCCTCATGAGTCTTCTGAGCTAAAATATCATACTTAGTGATGCACTAGGACTCTAGGAGCATGCAAGAATCAATATATGACAGTTAATGCAAGAAAAATTTAATAAGCAAGCTAAACTTACCTTTGCAACCCAGTCAGCAAACTCCTTGGCATTCGGAACTGTAGCTGAAAGGAACACAAAACGAGCATTCTTGGGGGCCATTACAATGCTCTCTTCCCAAACCACACCTCTTTCTCTATCACGCATATAATGTACCTCATCGAATATAATCCATGCCACCTCTCTTGTGAGCTCTGATCCTTTGTATTGCATACTACGCCAGATTTCCGTGGTCATCACCTAGAAGAAATTCAAAATTTAGGTAAAAAAATAAAATAAAAAGTACTAAAGGAGTTCATGGCTTAATTTGAGATGAACATAATTACCAAGCAAGACGCATTGGGCTCAATAGTAACGTCTCCAGTCATCAGACCCACATCAGAGAACTCTTCTTTAAATTCTCTGTACTTTTGGTTACTCAGTGCCTTTATAGGAGAAGTGTATATCACTCTTTGCTTATTCTGTAATGACATGGCAATTGCATATGATGCCACTACAGTTTTCCCAGCTGATGTATGTGCTGATACCTATTAAAATGAAAATTTAACTAATAAGAATATCATCTTTCTGATTGAAAAAAGAAACATGTAGACGTAATAATACTCCCTCTTTGCCAGATTTTCCGATCAACCAAATATTCATTACACTTAACCAGATATGTACAGTCAAAATAACTGTATGTAACTAGGAACAAAGAATTATGAGAATCATAATTCGCAAAGCGAGTTATACTTATAAGAAAACGCAGCTATAGGTTCTATTTTAGGATCAAAGAACAACAAGTTGTTATTCCTGCTTTGGTGGAAAAAGATAGCAAACAGATCCCGCAAACCCAAGTAAATAGCACAACTTCTATTTTGCTACTTTCGAATACGTTACTCTACAGCTTCATATCTAAACTAACAAAGATTCTACTATTAAATTAAAGGTATCATAATTGACAACCTTTTTAACAAGTATTATCAGCAGCCAACAGATATAACCATATCAAATTTGCATTTAATCTACTAAGGGGGTGCTTGGTTGAGGGTAATGAGGGGTGGGGAATGGGAAAGGTAATGATTAAACACGCTTGGTTATGACTTGGGAATGTAATCATTGTTTAGTATTGGGTAATGGGGCATTACCCAGTAAATTGGGAGGTATGGTAATGATTACCCACCACCAGCAGTAGCAGCTACCACCACCAGCNTATACTTTTGGTTACTCAGTGCCTTTATAGGAGAAGTGTATATTACTCTTTGCTTATTCCGTAACGACATGGCAATTGCATATGATGCCACTACAGTTTTCCCAGCTGATGTATGTGCTGATACCTATTAAAATGAAAATTCAACTAATAAGAATATCATCTTTCTGATTGACAAAAGAAACATGTAGACGTAATAATACTCCCTCTTTGCCAGATTTTCCGATCAACCAAATAAACATTACACTTAACCAGATATGTACAGTCAAAATAACTGTATGTAACTAGGAACAAAGAATTATGAGAATCATAATTCGCAAAGCGAGTTATACTTAAAAGAAAACGCAGCTATAGGTTCTATTTTAGGATCAAAGAACAACAAGTTGTTATTCCTGCTTTGGTGGAAAAAGATAGCAAACAGATCCCGCAAACCCAAGTAAATAGCACAACTTCTATTTTGCTACTTTCGAATACGTTACTCTACAGCTTCATATCTAAACTAACAAAGATTCTACTATTAAATTAAAGGTATCATAATTGAAAACCTTTGTAACAAGTATTATCAGCAGCCAACAGATATAACCATATCAAATTTGCATTTAATCTACCAAATCTTACTTCAATCACATTAACTCTATGACTAAGAAGAAAGAATTCACATAACCATAATTCAAAAAAGCGAGTTATATTGTTACAAAAATAAAATAATCAACAAATATCATTAATTATAGAAAGAAAAAGCTGCCTTCCAATTTCAAAGGCAAAACATAACATATGAATTGGTCAAACCAGTTACATCTCAATTTCATAGTAACGGGGTAGGTATTTAAAATTGCTTAATTTCTATGCCTGTCTGCTTATTGTGAGGTATATGGTGTAAAACTACCGGTTTTCAACAAGCTGGTAGGGACCCGCATAAAAGTTAATTTCAATTAAATAAAACTTGAAACAAGCAATAAGTGCTTATAATAAGCTAAGCAATTTCAAATACCCTCTACCCTCTAGAAATACAATATACAGGCATAAAACATTCTAACAAGTAGTAAAAATATCAAAATTAACTTAAATGCCACTTAATACATCAAACAGTACCTATTCTATAATAAAAGAAACACTAATTGTTTCGGCTTATGGCTTATTTGGTTTTGGGCTTATGTCACTTTTTGTGGGTTATTTTGAAACTTTTCGACTTTATATAAGTTCATTATGACATAATAAACTTATACAAGCCGAAAAGTTACAGCTTATGAAACATAAGAAACTTATTTAAGCCGAAAAGATTCACAAAAAGTGAGCTTATGAAACATAAGCCCAAAATCAAATAAGTTTATATATCAAACAGTAGCTATTTCTAAACCATAAACACTTTGCAAATAACCAAAACACAATCTTTATAAAAAGCATTACCATAACAGATTCACCAGCATTAAGACAATGAATAGCCTCAGACTGAAAAGGGTCCAAACTAAACGGAAATTCCTTGGCGGGTTTTGTATCTTTTTCAGAATCCGACCGTCCCACATAGTTCTCCGGGTATGACACGTCATGAACACAGGCAACTCCCACCTCATCAGTTATCAAATTTCTTGGTTGTTTGAGTGGTGGAGATGACGATGATGATGTTGATGGGTCTTGTTCTATTGATTTTCTTTTTACTGAACCCATCGTTGAAATTGGTTTAAGTGATAAACCCTAGTGGTGGTTTGGGAAGACTTAACAGAATAGAGCGGCTATGGTTTTGTTATGTTGTTATATAGGTTGTTTTTGGTATGTTAAATGAAAAGGGTGTGTTTGGTTTGAGATGGAAAAAAGGAAAGATGTTGACATGGGTTTGGATCAGGGGTTTGCTAATTTTTACTATCAAACCCGTCTTTTGTCTTTTATGAGAAAGGTGTAAACTTAACATGAACACCGCATGTTTATTAATCGTGGTAAAAAACTCATCTATAATTCAAACAAATTGTAAGTTATTATAAAAAAATATGTTTTTAAATAAAATGATTTCTTCAAATCAAAGTTTATTTCATATAATCAAACAGTACTAATGTACAATGTACTCGCATGTTGTGATGGAATTTTAAACATATATTTTTGTCAATAATGCGAAAAAGGCAATATTCAATGAAATCATTCTCATTCGTTTACACACAATGATATACGTAAAACTAGGGGTGTTCACGGGGCGGTTTGATTAAAAATTTCAAGTATCCATCACGGGTTGGGTAGTTGATTTTACTACCTAAAACCGAACATTACTAGGGGGTAACCGTACATGCGGGTATCCGAAATAAGCAGTTACCCGCGATTCAGGTCACGGTTAACCATTTCGAAACAATTAACTTAATGAAGCCAAATAAAAAACAACATACTCTAGAACTCAAAATGTTATTGTAGAAGATTAAATAATATTATAAAGTTTTAAGTCATGGTAAAGCTGTTCGTGACAGTGAAAACGTTCAAATCATCATATTTAACAATGTAACTAACACTACTTTCGACGTTAATAGGCTACACTCACTTTAATCAAATGTTATGCAAAGATGTTACTGAATGCTCATTTTACGTAATCAAACGAGGATTTCAACCCGTGCGTTGCTGCGAAGTGTTTGTATTCGATAATATTCAAATGGATAAAGATTCTCTAATGTTGAGTTTAACATGACTAGTCATGTTGTCTCACATAAGAGATAATGATCCACTCAAGATGGCCCACTTTGAAGTTAAAGTAAGGGACCCACTAAATTTTTATGTGAGACAACATGACTAGTCATGTTGAACTCTAACATTAAAGGATCTCATCCTATTCAAATAGTATTACGTGTGCTGCAAGATTAGATTTTATACATACAATTCAACCTTCACATAAATAACATAACCTTTACATAACTATTAATGTTTTACAGAAATCTCGAAAGTTCAAAATAATTTCTTTCACTTAACTTGTACACTAATATGTAAAAAGGATTTCAACACTACCGACTTCACTATGATACTGTCAATCCATTGCTGTAACACCTGGTATTTTTCCTAAAACCTAATCCTAGCCAAACTTCTATTTTTAGAGCCTGAAACGTTTTAAAACTTTAAAGCATGATAAATTGGATTGAGGAGCGTGAGATATATTAGGAGCGAGAATTTATTCCTTGATTTACTCAGCACAACCTAGAAAAACTCGAATTTGTTTCATTTGCCAAATTATTTGATTTATTTTGAGTTTGAGAAAAACTCTGAAGTTTATGCTTGATTTTATTGGAAAAACTATTTCGTGAACAATGGCGCAAGTTTCGTAATTTTTCGAGTCCGTTTGCTATGTCATTCGAGTCCCGAACCGTTTTTATGAAAAGTTTACTCTATTGGCGAAACTGGTCCCTTGAGTTTATTTCTAATAAACACCCTACACTTTCCTTAATTTCAAACCCACCCAAACCTTCCACCTTATTTATGGGGGGTGATTATGAAGTGGAGTAAAAGATAGTGATTTTTGTGTCACACACTCTTACTTTCTCTCTCTTCTTTCTCTCTCTTCCCACGCCGCCGGCCACACCCCAAACTCCGGCCACTATTCCGGCCACCGGAGATTTTTCCGGCCATCTCCAACAACACCACCTATCCCCATTAATAGATCGGGACATCCCCGACTCATCCCCGCAACCCGTTTCACCCCAAATCGACTCACGCGCCACCCCCGCCACCATAATTCACCACCGTGACCACCCAACGCCTCCACCACCTTCCTACCACCGGTAACGCGTCCCCACGCGCCCCTTTTCTTATTTTCTTTTAATATTTTGAAAACCCTAATTCCATTTTTTTATTAAATCCGATTTTAATTAAAACCTTTTTATTAATAATGTTTTTAAAAGTGTTTTGGAGGTATAAATCGTGTGGAAACCTTGTTTTGATTCGTTCTTTGTCGCGACTCGGGTGAACTCACCGAGTCAACTCGGTTGACTCGGTGAGGGTTTGGATTTCTTGTTGTTGTTTATTGTTTAGTGACGAAGGGAGTATATATTTTTGGTAGTTTGGTAGTTTTAGAGGGTCCTTTTGGTTGTTTGATGTCTCGGCAGCCACGAGTCACCACCACCGAGCCATGGTGGTGGTGGTGAGTGGTATATTTTTGTTGTTGTTATTGTTGTTGGTGACTTGGGTTTATGGTATTTGGATTTGGATGAGATTTGGTTAAGCC
>LBNU01006850.1:9719-55728 GCA_014162995.1 Artemisia annua
ATGTGGCCATTGGATGATCAATAGTCACACAAAATACACATTTGTTCACTTTAAAGAGCATATGGTCACACTTATTAACACTTTTGGCCACTTTGTTTTAAATTGTATGTGACTAACTCCAAAAAAGCAACACCCATTGCGTGACTAAATCATCACAAACGTCACACTTATTGTATATTCATGTGGCCAAAGGACTGGAAATAGTCACACATAATACACGTTTACTAGAAAGACTCATCTCAAATGTCACATATGTTATATATTTATGTGGCCAAAGGACAAACAATAGTTACTCTCAAAAAATATTCCTGTGACTATAAGGTATTTACGGTCACGGATAATGACTAATCCAACAAAACTTGTGCCTAATTTGTCACACATATTCGGGGTTTTGGTCACTCTTTTTCGATGGAAAAGGCCACGAACTCAACAACGTCACCATATGCCACCTACGGTGGCGGGACTTTTGGTGACACACGACGAAAAAAACGTGTGTGACTATATGCATATCGTCACGCATTTTGGGCGTGACTGATAGAACTTTTTGTACCAGTGATCATCCCCGAAAAGCTCGTTTAACTTAGCATCAAATCCAACTGGCTCGAGAAGATTCCATTTGGTTTTGGTCCTCAAGAAATTCCAAGCTAACTCTTAGAGTGACGACATTATTATCCTTTTCCTCGTAACAATATTGTGTGTGGCAACATTGGATTAAATATAGCTCGTTTTCGCCACTTTACTCAAATGTTGTAGAAGTTTGTAATTGGCGTTGAGCTTTGGTAATTATTGCTCAACGTTGCCCACTTTCTCGTTATCGTATCCTTGGTATGCTCAACATTTGGGGGATTTTTGTTAAATTCCAATTGAACCTTGTGCAAAAATGATTTTCATCTTGGTCATTTCCGATAGTGTTGGTATATTAGTTGTGATGTAACATTTGACTAATAATAGCTCTTCTTCTTGGGTCAAACTGGTATTTTTCTTTGGTTCGAGTATGAGGATGTGGATAAAACATTTCTTGGCTGGTCTTTTGCCTTTTCTTTGCCACCTTTTGGGTTCCTCTTGCAGGTCGTCGGTTGGTTATTGTGTTTCATCGGTTGGTGGTTGTGAACACGAGGTAGCATAGAGTCGGGGGGTAGTTACGAATGTTTTTGTTAAAGTAGTTGAAATTGGGCTTGAAGTTGTTGTAGGAGGATAGAATTTTGTACGGCTTCAGGTGTAACTTGTGGGAAAGAGTATTGATCAATGCCAAATGGGGGAAATATTGGATTTTGAGACGTTATTAAATGTTCGAACAAGGGTGTAGTGGTGCTGACGAAGATGAAGAATTTGGATTTTGACTCGTGTCGAGAATGGAATTAAACTGTGCACCTTGTGGATTCATTTTTGTGAAGTATGCATCTAAAATAAAAGTGAAAATGGATAAGTTGTAGATAAATTGGTTGTGTTTAGTTAAACTGTTCCTCCTCAATGGTTACTTTTAACCGTTTTCTTCTTGCCACCACAGTGGCATCCTCGTTGACATTTTACCTTTGGCAACATCTATGGTGTGGCGGCGAGTCGATGGTGCGCAATATTAGCTTTTGGCAAGCCACCACTCGTTACCATACCCAATGCTCTAAGATCATGAAAACATTCACATGTGCAACTGCTAGTTATTAGTGAAGTTCAAAACTCAATACTAGAATAACACAATTATTTCTATATGTACAATCTATAGTATCATTTTTGTTTAATAGAGGCGATTTTACCATTTATTTATGTTTCATGGTCATTATGATATGTTAAAATTCAATCCAAAATAACCAAATGAATGTAGTTAACTTATGTACGTAACAATGTTTTAAAACCCGTTTGGTCCAACTGGTTGAAATAATCAAACGGCTCATTTAGAAAATCGATTTTTAAAACGTTGGTATTTACTTTAAGAGAGCATGATGCATAGTGCATGTGTTGCAGGATCCAAGCTATAGTTGTTTGGTTAGGTGCTATTGTTACATCGTGTTCGTATTATAGGCGCTTCGCTAAAAGGATAACGGGTGTTATTAATTGTGTATTTTTTTAGTGTAAATTAAATAAAAATTGTGGAGCTCTTGTACCTATAACTTTAGTTATAGGAGAGAGGTTTCTTCTGATTGTGTACTATATGAATATTAGAAGGTAGAAGTTGACGTGACGGAGTTAAATAAAAATTGTGGAGCTCTTTTACCTATAACTTTAGTTATACGAGAGGTTTTTTCTGATTGTGTGCTATATGAATATTATAAGGTAAAAGTTGACGTAACGGAATGAGTAACACACTCCTAACCCGCACTCACCTAACTCTCTAATTCGTATGTCGTTCTAAGTTTCCCGGAGATGAAGACACGTGACTAAGATCTTTGACGATAGATAAACTAATGGAGTAGTCTCTTTTAATAGGATATGAGTTATTCATATATTTCATTACTCTTAATTAATACGAATTACGAAGTCAACCTGTGGTGAAAAATAGACAAATGCATCAGTAGTGCTACCAATGATTCAAATACTTCGTGATGAATTGTCCAACGGTCAATTGATTTCAATGAAGTCAAGTTATAGTCGTTAAAAATGACAAGTTATTTATTCTCATAATATATTACATCAAGCAAATTAAGGGTAAATCCGTAAATGCATCTAGACGTTATTTTTTGCTGGTAGATGTTTAGTGAAATTAAAAAGAAATAATAATAATAAATAAATAAAATAAATAACCATAGTTTTTTGTTGGGATACCCAATCTTATATTTATATACATTTCTATTGTTTTAGAAAATAAACTAGTTATAATACCTGTGCACGCACAGGTTTTTAAAATTTCGTTTTGATTATGTATTATTATCGATTAAGAAATGAATCACAAAGAGGTTAACACATAAATCATAAGTATAGAAGAATGGTTGTATCTCACATCCGTGACTACCAACTCAATAACATTATCGCAGTATAGTAACGTAATAACCTGATTAAAAACCATATATTCTTGCTTAATAATTCTCATGTACATACTTTAATTCCTTTACAACGGCCAACTATTACATTTTCTTTTTGTTCTTTTTTTTGATGAAACATCACGTCAATGAATAAAGTTAGGCTATCATCTACGTAGTATTTCTTTTTTTGATTTAGGAGGTGATTGTTATCAAATAAGGATTGTGATGCGTGCATTTTTTTAAATTTAAGGAAAACACCTTCTACATTAGATAATGACTATCTAACCCATGTGTTTGTTTGCTTTTTCTTAATAATTAGCTTTGTATAACGTTTTTAACTGACAGACATGCTGAGGTTGATGTTGATGTTATTGTTTAACTTTAACTATTGATATAATTTTGTACAAAATGTGCGAGTTTAGTAGCACATAATAAGCGTTAATGAAGTTAAATATGTTCCATAAAGTTTTTAAAATATTTTTATGGATTTTCATATACAAATTTTAAATAACAATTTCATGAGTCGTTGCTATAAGTAGAATCGCGTATATTTATTTTCATATCACAGTAACTCGTGCTTACCATTTGATATTTATATTCCCGTTACTAATAATTTAGCCGTATTTAATATTCAAACACGTGTACGCATAAATTAAGCTTTTAAATAGAATAACATGAGTCGTTATTTAAAAAATATTCTAACGGATGAAAGTCTACAATTAACAATATTAAAACTAATTCGCATATTTACAAAATTTTGTAATTTTTAAATATATGAAAGTCTGAAACTAATACTAATACTCATGTAATTTTAAACAAAGTTCATATTATAAAGTATAAGAGGTATAAAGTGTAAGGGGTTATTTGTGTTTTTTCTAAAGTTATTAAAAAACATTGAAACTTGTAATTTTACACTTAGCTCCATATATTTTATTTAAAATTCAACCACAAAAGTTTTATTAATTACTTCCTCTTTTTTTATGTTTTTGTTTTCATAAATTTGACACCTATATTTTTATACATTTTTTTTCTTAATCAAATTTCTCCACCAAATTTATTAAGTTTGACCAAAATCAATTTAATTTTGACTTTCTATTGACCAATCATATTGCTCGATTTCGCCTACATGGCAAAATCGAGCTCTCCTATTGGTCTAATTTTTTTTTCAATGAGAATGATTTTGTAAAAATACTCCGAAATGATGTAATTCTTTTATTATATATTTTATTATATAAAAGATAAATAAATAAAAACTCCGTAATATAGCAAATGCCGACTACAATGGTTTGGTGGGCATCAATGAGTTCTCTGCCTACCAAAATAAGTTTACTTGAATAGTAAATGGATCACCATTTCCAAGATATATTTACAAAATTAATAAAGTTAGTAATTAATACTATAAGGCAAATGACTTTTACTGACTAAAATGTGTCAGTAAAAATCCGGAATTAGTCATTAAAACCATTTCTAGTCTTCTAAGTTAAACACATCAAGTATAAAAAGACTAAAATAAACACATCAAGTATAAAACTACTGAAAGGAACCAACTTAAGTACTCTACTTTTAACAGTGCCTACTTGAGTGTTTTACAAAAACCCAGGCCCCCAGTTTTTGAGCGGTTAAAATTGACCGTAAGGACAAAGGATGGACGGACCCGATTAAGAGACAATTGACATCTAGAGGATGTTGGTGCCGGTGGTTCCGATTAAGAGACAATTGACATCTAGAGGATGTTGGTGCCGGTGGTTGAAGTATTGAATGTCGATGCACGGCATAGATCCAAAGTGTAGTGCAAAATAACTAAGCTTAAAATTTAACAAACTGCAGTGTTTAACATGTGTTAAGGACTTCTTAAAGATAACATCACTGTCAAACTATGTTTAATAAACTTAAATAGAAACTAAAATTTGATTTGATTTGATAGTAGACTAAAAGTAATATTTTACCACTATTTTTAAAAAACAAAAGAGTACTAGTACAGTAGTACTACTACTACTATAAACATATCAGAAACCAATAATTCATACAACTAATAATAAAACCAAAGCTTTAAATTTCTGACATATTGGGGGGAAATATAACAGTACTCCCACATTACCCCATTTATTCACTCACTAACTCTCACTTTGCTCACTTCCCCCTCTCTCTCTACCACTTTTTCTCTCTCTAAAAACCATCACCATGCCACAGCCACCACCCTTACTCCTTCTCCTGATCCTCATAACCACAACCCTCTACCACCACACAACAACCGCACAGCCCACCACTAACCTCACCTTCGAAAACCCAAGGCTCCAACAAGCCTACATTGCACTACACGCCTTAAAAGCATCCATCTTGTCTGACCCTTTTAACTTTACCACAAACTGGGTTGGCCCGAATGTATGCGTGTATACAGGAATCTACTGTGCACCTTTTCCAGCCAACCCATCCATCCGTACAGTTGCTGGCATAGATTTAAACCATGCTGATATAGCAGGGTACCTCCCTGATGAGCTCGGTTTGCTCACTGACTTGGCATTGTTTCATATCAACTCAAACCGGTTTTGTGGGACAGTTCCGTTAAGTTTCAGGAACTTAACTTTGTTGTATGAGCTAGATTTGAGTAATAATAGGTTTGTTGGGGTGTTTCCTACAGTGGTTTTGGAGTTACCTAAGTTGAAATATTTGGATCTTAGGTTTAATGAGTTTGAAGGGAAGATTCCTAGTAGGTTGTTTGATAAGGATCTTGATGCGGTTTTTTTGAATGATAATAGGTTTAGATTTGGTATTCCTTCAAATTTAGGGAACTCACCTGTCTCGGTTTTGGTTATGGCGAATAATGATCTAGGAGGGTGTATTCCGGGGAGTATTGGGAAGATGGGAAGGACGTTGAATGAGATCAGTTTGATGAATGATAATTTGACAGGGTGTTTGCCTGTCGAGATTGGGTTGTTGAAGGAGGTGACTGTTTTTGATGTTAGTGGTAACCATTTACAAGGGCCGTTGCCTGCGGTTGTTGCTGGGATGAGGAAGGTTGAGGAGCTGAATGTGGCGCAGAATAGGTTGACTGGGGTGGTGCCTGATGCGGTTTGTAGGTTGCCGAGATTGGCGAACTTTACTTATTCGTTTAATTATTTTGTTGGCGAGGGGCCGTCTTGTGTTGGTAGTGGCGGTGGGAAGGTGTTTGATGATGGGATGAATTGTATTGTTGGGAGAGCGAATCAGAGGAGTGTTAGGGAGTGTAGTTCGCAAGACGCAAGGCCTGTTGATTGTAGGAAGTTGCAATGTGGTGGTGGTTCGGGGTCAAGTCCTAGACCGTCTATGCCACCTACCACTGCACCTCAGCCGCCAACTACCGCGCCTCAGCCACCTACCACTGTGCCAACACCGTCGTTGCCAACGCCGCCTGGGTCGGGATCTTCACCTGGTACGAAAACACATCCTCCACCACCGCCAACAACTTCGCATCCATCACCTCATTTACCACAGCCACCAGTGACATCCCCCATTATGCCACCAACACCACCAACTGGCCAACCTATTCCATCGCCACCAACTGGAAGTCACCCATCTCCACCTGGAAGCCACCCATCGCCTCCTGGAAGCCACCCATCGCCTCCTGGAAGCCACCAATCTCCACCAGGAAGTCACCCATCTCCACCTGGAAGCCACCCATCGCCTCCTGGAAGTCACCAGTCTCCTCCACACGGAAGCCACCAATCGCCACCAGGAAGTCATCAATCTCCACCTCATGGAGGCTACCAATCACCACCACCTGGAAGCCATCAGTCTCCACCACATGGAGGCCAGCAATCACCACCATCTGGAAGTCATCAGTCTCCACCACCCGGAGGCTACCAATCACCACCACCTGGAGGTTACCAATCACCGCCACCTGGTAGTCAACAATCTCCACCACACGGAAGCTATCAACCACCACCTGGAGGCTACCAGTCACCACCACCCGCCCCCGGTAGTTACCAATCGCCTCCACCTGGTAGCCATCAATCACCCCCACACGGTAGCCACCAATCTCCACCACACGGAAGCCACCAATCGCCGCCACCTCCAACTTCTGGATCTTCACCCGAAACCCATTACTCGCCACCACCACCTCAACATGGACATTCTATTGCTCCCGCTCCATCACCCGAAGAATATTCTCCACCCCACACCAAAACCTCCCCACCACCACCATCACCATCACACCCACTTCCACCATCACCACCATCAGGAGGCTGCATTCTACCAACACCACCACCACCGCCTCCCCCACAATCATGGCATCATCCACCATCACAACCACACCCACACCCACAACCTCAATCTCCACCACCACCACAACACCCGCACCCACAACCTCATTCACCCCCTCCCACTAGCCACCATCATCCATCACCACCAACACATCAAAGTCAATCTCCCCCACCACAACACACGCCATCCCCACCGTCTGATAACACCCCACTTCCACCAGTAGTCGGCGTTTCCTACGCCTCTCCACCACCGCCGTCAATCCCCTACTATTAATCAAGTCCATATCTACATCTCTATACATACACTCAACATCCAACCATTGATTTTCCTTGAAAATCAAGAAACAAGAGCGTAAACTATGGATAAAGTCTGAAGCTTTTTGCGGATTTAGGTGCTGAGATTGATGTGATTATCTTTTTGAGATATTTGTGTGTTAAGTATTTTACATTTTCATGATATAATTTCAGTTTATAAATTAGGAATCCTAGCTTATTCTTTTTTCATTATTATTTATGTAAACATATTATGTATTATTATCAATGTAATAAACTTCTTAATCCGGTTTCCACCCATTCATCGTCAACAACTAGGATTATCTGTATAAGGTGCATTTCATAAAACTACTGATGACCCTAAGGAACCCCCTCGTCTGTCCCTATGTATCAACCTCGCTAACGTAGTGATTAAGTTGTATATGGTTAGATTCCTATGTAACATTAAAATAAAACTCATGAAATCAGAACTTGCTATTTTTATAATGCTGGTATCAGTGTATCTGTGTACTTATATTGAAATATGGGGTGAGATATAAAAATAAGATGTGCAACGGTTAGATGACATGTGAGAATATAAAAGATGAATAATTGTAGTGCACCCATACATATCTGTCCATAGTTTTATATAACAAGTCATGTGCTTTTATCACATGGCTCTTCAAACAATACCTTCCTGCATTCACTCATTCTGCTATCTCTGCTTACATGTTGTTGGACTTGGTCAGCCAGCTATACATATATTTACTCCACATTCAATTTTCATTATTCATTGTCTACTAACTATCTCATTTTTTTATTCTTTTTTGATACAAAAATGTTAGATAATAGTAACTAAGTACAGTATTTGGTTTATATTAGAGGAGTAGACAGGGTTGATGATCTTTAGTGTCATTTACTTTGCGATAATGAACACTTTTGTAACTTTGCAAGTGGTATTATTGTTTTTGGTTCATTTAAGTCGTTATAATATCAAAAGTTAGTTAAAACGGATTTGAGGCATTGCCTCGTTCCTAACACCGCTTCACCAGAAACGTACGGTTGACCCGTCGATTACTTTGAGGATATATACTACGAGGATATAAGTTATAGGTTCAATCTCAACTCGAAATGATGCTCATTATCTAGGTTCCAGGGGAATGGTCAATAGGCACCCAAAAGTGGATCTAAACCTTTTCAGAAAAAAACTGATTTTGTGAGTGAGCAAACTATGATAAGTAGGACAGAAAATTAGATTGTTTAATGACGTAAATATATAAATTTTTAAGAGTTTAGTGAATAATATAATTATAATATTTTATATAATGAGCTAAATGAGCAAAAATATAAGACAGACAAAAATGAACATGTTCGCAAAGTAGAACGACCATCGACATCAATGATCCAAATCCAAACAGCATGAAAACAAATTAAGCACACTTCACAATAACATATCAAGGCTACAGCTATACATGAATCCCTAAAAATGTCTTAATTATGTAGTCATATACATACCGGAAAAGAATTATTTAAATTGCAATGGGAACAACACACCATCCACGACGAACCCAGGCAAAAGAAAAGAAAGAAGAGAATGTGCATTTTACAAGCTCTACGGAAATATGATTCTTTTGATTAATGTGAGCTAGCTACGATGTTATATACAACATTTTGCTTTTACTTACCCATAAAACCATCAAATCCAATGTAAATAAGAGGGAGGGATTACCGAATAGGGGGCTGTCTTAGGATGGTGGACAGAGCAGTGGTGATCTGGTTGTTATCCGAACCGAATGACGATGCATGATATATCATCTTTGCTTTTCCTTGCTAATGCCTCGGAGGTTAGTCGCTTGGCTGCTGCCAATGGATCTTTAATGGATTTCACCATCTCAATCGCCTCATGGTTGCTCATCACCTATACCAATACAAAGTTATGTAGTTGTATGCAATTAAACTCAAAGTCTATAGTTCTTTATAAAATAGTTGATTTGGGTTATGTAATGTATCCTAAAAGAGCCAAATAGGTCAAACGCAAAAAGATTTGGACATAAAGGAGATGGATCAAATAAGTCAACTATCGTCTGAAGTGATTTTTTTTTAATGCATATAATCTCAACTTTTCGATTACGTACTTTAATTACCATAACAAATATTGTTTTTGTAAAAATATTTTAGTAGTTAAAAAAGACGGGCATTGAAATGTTTGTGGATGGAACAAGTTTTGACATGTTATCCAATCCGCTCATTGTGCCACCTGTGATAGACAATTAATAAGGCCAATAAGTGCTATCTGTTCTCACTTCTCAAGTACTATAATGATACAGATTTACTTAAAAGTGAGTGAATAACGAACCTTCCATAAGCCATCACTTGCCAGTATCACAAGCTCTATGGAGGCATCGATAGGTACATGTCTTATGTCAGGTTCTGAACTTAGATGTGCTTTAAGGCTTTGGTCTCCAAATGCACGAGCAACAGCAAGTTGACCATTGACTCGAGGAACATCACCTAAAGAAATAATAAAAATTCCACTAATCTTTAGAGCTTGCTGAAAGAAAAACAGTGACTGAACTAAAATATGCACGTAGCAATTCTGCTATCGTCTACTGCATCACATAATTGAAAGATAAACCAGCAATTTGTCAATATTTTTAAAGCTTTCCCTTCCAGAGTACAAACCACATCTGCATCTAAAGATTGCAGAACACTGGTGTACATTAGAGGTGGCGATTTCCACCCATGTACTCATAAACAGGTCAAATCTTTAGAGAGTGAGGTTCTTTGGAAGATTTTTACCTGGAAGTTTAGTCACAAATCCACCCTGTTTCTCAATCCTACTCCTTTCTTCAAGTGGTTCATGGTCCACTGTAAGCTGATTGGCAGATCCCCTCTCGCATAGAACAGCTCTGGAATCTCCTATATTCGCCACCCATAGATCTCTGCCATCGATGACAATTGCAGTAACTGCAGTTGAGCCACCAGGACCCAATTGCATGGCATTCTCAAGGATAAACTTGTCAGTAGAACGATATGCATTTCTTATTGCCCTCTCGGGATCTTTCCAAAAACTTGGCTGAGAATAAAAAAATTAAATTATGGGCGTCAAAATAAATTTTTAACATATACATTTATTAGAATTCTGTCAGTGGAACAATATGCAATTCGAATTTTCATACATGGTTACCAATATCAACGATTTAGCACCATTATGAGACCTATCTTCTATACATATAGTCAAAAACTTCCTACTAATTTACATATGATGGCCCACATTAGAGATATACGCATTCATGGAACCAAACAAAATCCATAAAAAAAGGATCTATGGAAAGGATCATAATTAACTTCAATCTAATACAATTAAAATCTGTTTTGCTTCTTTTGACATTAAAGTTTATTTCGTTAACATCTTACGGTCAAGCACGTTTCTCGAGTCACCATGGGCCACTTCACACAAAAAGGTACAATTAAGAGCAATAGAAGCTTGGGATCTAGGTCTTTGAGATGCACAAAATAGAACTTCTAAAAACACAATATTCAATTAGGATTAAGGCGACATAATGTGTTATATAACTATGATGCACATAGAATTCTGTTATTTGGTTACTCTCGTTAACTAAAAGTCACTTGTATCGGAGTTTGTCCTATATCTACCAAATACTTTATAGACTTGGACAAGCATTACCAAAATTATCAAATATTTATCAGCAAATAACATTTAATCAGCAAACTGTACTGAAACCCCCAATCATTCATCACAATCCAAAAATGGTTAACTGCTATACGAGAAGCGACTAGTCTTATGTGCAAGTCTCATATCTGGACTTTACATAGCATCATACCTTCTTATGTGCAAGTCTCATATCTGGACTTTACATAGCATCATACCTTCTCTAAAGAAACTAATTCCACAAGGCCTTTCATCTACTGATACTGGCATCCACGTTAAAACAAGTTTTAGACATGTAATTAAGTCATAATTATTAAACATCCTTTTAGCAAAGCCTGAAATTTATCATGTTCCTAATCGCGAGGCATTAAAAGCATAACGGCCATTAATAGACACTTCGCGAACAAAGCCAAAAAACTTGATTAATACAGCATCAATGTCTGATTATCAAATCAATGAGAAAAGAAGAATTATGTAGTAGACTGACCTCGCCAAGTATGTTGTTAAAAAGATTGTCTTTCAAATAACTTGGTACACGATCACCCAAGTGGCCATCAAAGATGGCGAATAGTCCGAGCACGTGGCCATTTATGGTTCTGTATTCAGCAACATGATAGTCTTCCATGTCGTGTCCAGACTTTCCTTCCACCAAGTGAAATCCATGAAACACTTTGTTATCAGATGACTTGCTTTTCCCTTTTCCAGTGTCTGATGGGGATGCATCAAGGCAAGCAGCTTTCTGTGGTTCCATCATAAAAAAAGAAAACAAAAAAGTGGTTATGCACTACCAATAGAAAGTTTGTTGCATGTCATTTTCGAACAATAGCAATCATTTTGTGGCGAGGAAAGAGTTTATCGATCATAACAATGCACCATATCAGTTGCACACAAAGCCCAACCAAGACGACCACCACCACCAAGTAGCAACCAAAAAATTTCAAAATGGTTACCAATACAAAGTTTTGCCAACTACAGGAATCAAAAGAGCTAGTCATATATGCCTTCATTCCAGAACATAATAGTAGTAATTTCCAATTCTGAGAGACAGTTGTGGAGGTTTAAATAGGCATTTCTAACAGCAGCTACAAAAATTATCCCATTTACATGTTCCAAGCGATGCCAAAAGTGCATGGTCTGTTGTTTTCTAGGAGAGTTGTATGACATTCATCACATTGTACTCGATTACAAAAACAATCAAACAATACCACAAAAAGTAGCCTTATTTTTTCACGTCACCACCGCCCACAACCTAACGCCTACACATACGAGTAAAAACCTCCCCTCCCACACACACATAAATATATTTCATTCTCAACTTCGAAACCAAAAAAACTAAAAATTGTACTATCATATCCTCAAATTTATATAATAAAAAAAGGGATAATTACATAGAAATGTATCTAACTTGTCATTTTTTTCGAGTGTTGTGCAACGACTTTATTTTGGTACCCAAACTTTTAAATTTCGATCTAATGTGTGTATTTTGTGATCATTTTACCCTTACGTTTTTAACAAACCTATTAACAGCAAAGGGTAAAATGGTCATTGAATATGAATGTTACGCTGTAAATAGGTTTGTTAAAAACGTAAGGGTAAAATAGTCACAAAATACACACAAAAGTCAAAATTTAAAAGTTTAGGAATACAATAGAAAAAAAAAAAGGCCTACATAACACTTGAAAAAGTGTAAAGTTAGATTTTCATTTACAGATAAGTAAATATAAAAATTCTCGCATCCTATGGATCAAATTTATTTTGAATAACTTGCAACCCAACCACTAATTCCATTAAAAAGCAGAGAAACAACAAAATTCAAATAGATAAAATCATTCAATAGAACAAATTAGAAAAAAACAAAAATAAACATAACAAAATTGACCTTGATTTTATTAAGTATCCCACCACTCGCAACCGGATATCTCTTCTCCATATCTCTTCAATCTCAACCTAACAAAAACAAAAAACTAATATTCATTTCCCGCGGGTTTATAACAATAATTATATATAAAATCTATCAATCAATCACAACTAGTAGTAGTACTTGTTTTACTTGGTCAAAGTGGGTAGGCAATAAACACGCAGTCTTTTCACACACAGATGTGTGTGTTTTATAAAAAAAAAAAAATAAGTTTTTAATAAAAACTAGTTTGAAGTCAGAGAGATGAATGTTCTAACTTCTAAGTCTTTGAATGAAAGGGAATACATGGTCGTTTACTTTATGGCGGTTTCTTTCTTCTTTTATCAACTCTCCAACTGTTTTTATTTTCTACTTTTAACCCTTCAGTTCTTACTTTTTGTTAAAAATGGTCCCTTTTCATATCATTTTTTCATTATAATCTCCTTTTCAAACAGTTTTCAAATAAATTTTTATTGAAAAATGAAAAAATTGAAAACCCGTTTAGTCACATTTATTTTTAACAATTTTCAAAAAAAATGAAATTCTCACATTTCAAATTTTAACTAGAAAAATGAGAACTCAAATCCACCATTCTCCACCTTTTTTCTCTTTGATAAAAAAAGACGGGATTTCTCAATCTACCATTTAAATATCTCATTCTAACCTTAATCACGATTAGTAACATCTCCACATTTCATCCTCGTTGTCGCCGCCGAGGCGCCGACTGTCGCAATCTGAGGCAATCTTTTTAAAAGTGCAAAATAAACTCCATCTAAACGGGTTTCAAAATTCTCAATTATTCTCTAGAGAAGATCATTCCCTTCTCAAGGAATCTATAAACGAAAAAACAAGAAAAAGATTTCTACAACTAAACGCTACCCTAATGAATGTGAGATTTGCTAACTGAGTACAAAAAACTCGTCCTTCTCAAATAACTTGAACAAGAAATATCTCGTATGTTTACCCATTTTTATGCTTATCTAGTTATCTATTAGCAGAAACAGTTTTATGTTATTAAAACTGGTCTGATTATTTTGAAATAAAATTACTAATTTTGATAACTTAGCTAAAAGGCTACATTTTTTTAGGGGTGGCAATTCTTAACACGACTCGAAACATGATTCGAGACTGACACGAAAATAAATGGGTTAGGTTCGAAGCTAAAAAGTTCGGGTTGAAAATAGGTCGACACGACTCACCTGTTTAATAAACTAGACGAGTACCCGTGCATAGCAACGGATTTTCTAGCGACAAATAGTTATAAGTGTGATATTGTGGTTAAGTATTTTATGTAACGTTTATACATAAAAACATAAAACAATCAAAATGTAATTGTAAAAAACTGTAATATGCGATAATTCAACTCAAAAAAGAAATGTTTAAAAGGTATTAAAAAAACACATTAAAACATTTAGTGAAACTGCAAGAAAGTATAACTAAACAAAGCCACTTAACTCCTTTAACAAATTTACAAATATTTGAATTTCAAATGAGATAGTATGAATGTGTCAATAGAAATGTTAGATATTTGAATTTTAAATGGTTGTTCGTCCCTTATTATAAGTACTTTTGTTATTAACTTGTTACTATAATATTTTACTTCTCGAGATTCTACTATCACAACCTTTTCTAAAATTTGGTTTTTTATACCAAGTCAACTTTATTAGAGGTTTAGTGAATCCTTTTTCTAGTTGTTCAAAAACGGTAGTCACTTTTTCATCATTTAATTGTTCTCGTTTGCAAGTCATTGGCCTTATTTATTTACCTCATTACATAAATTTTTCAAAAATATTAGTATTTTTTAAATGTGTAGCTACGACTCAACTTTCAACTAGCAACCAAAAGTACTATACAAATATTACACTGCCCATGTACAACAAAACAATTAAAAAAAAAAAAAAAAAAAAAAAAAAAAAAAAAAAAAAAAAAAAAAAAAAAAAAAAAAAAAAAAAAAAAAAAAAAAAAAAAAAACACATATTTTTTTAGCATGGATTCCTTAATAATCCAAATATTTATGAAAATAATACTCCATTGTAGCAACTTTAGAAAAACCAAAGATTGATCTCAGCAAACAAAATTGACCATTCACTATAAAGGCTAGATCTAAAGTTCATTTTCCAAAAGAAGAAAAAAAAACAATAATCACAACAATAAAGAAAACCGTGTTGATACCACTTTAATTATTGAAAAGGTACAAAAACCACCATAAACAAACATTGAACCACCGAATCATAAAGAAAACAAAAGCCACCATAAACAAACCAAAGAAAAACTCCATAAAAAAGATCGAATCTCGAAAACAATACCCAAAGCAAACTCTTAAAAAACATACTCAAACCATCACCAAAACCACAAAACACCACCGGGACCACTGGAATATCAAAAGAACCACCGAAACTCAAACACCACCAGTTTTAGGTGGTGTTGTTGGCAGAGTTAGTTGATGGTGGTGGCAGCGTTTGTGGCAGCGACGACACATGGTGGTAGTGGCAGTGGTTCTAGCCTGTGATAGTGATAATAGCATGTATGTATTTTGAGATGAGATGAATGTGTGTTTGTGTTTTAGAGAAAAAGTTAGAAAATGGATATCAGCGTGTTTTTCCCTTTGTGTGTTAGGCTTTTATAAGGAGGTATAGAGAAGTTTCAACTTTCTCTCAAGTCAACTTTTCTAAAAGTGTTTCAATGTTTCCATTAAGATTAAACAGACGAAATTATGTAATTTTGTCCATTATTTAATATGTAATTTTCCCGCTTATGTAATTTTTTTTTGCATTGACATTCCGTTTGCATGAAATAATGTTTCCTATTTGCATGTTTCCTAAATAATGTTTCCTATTTGTAATTTGCATCTCCATTAATTTGTAATATCTCCATTAATATGACATCTCTCCATTAATATGAAATATGTTTCCTATTTGCATGTTTCCTAAAAAATGTGATTTGCATTGCTGTATATCTCCACCTCGGTAATTCAACATTTGCATTGGTGACTAACATTGACAAGGGCATTATGGGGATTAACCAAAAGTTAAGGATTTCACATTTCACTTTGACTATTTTCACATTATAAGTAGTTAAGATTAAGATAGGTTAGGTTGGAGTTGAGATTCTCAACCCAATTACAACCTCTCAACCCGTTAAAATGTTTAATGATGGTATATATATATATTAAAATATTTATCGTGTTGCTTAAAATGTTTCTAACATACAACTTACTATATTCGATATGCTCCATTAAAATTACCTTCAAATCCTAAACGGGGACACAACTAACATGTTTAATAAACATGTTAAGGTTAGAGTTGAACTTCTCGGCATGATTAACCAAACAGGCCAGGTTTGGGTTGAGATTTTTGAACCCGTCAACCCGTACATGACCTAAATTACCACCCCTACTTTTTTTAGAATGTTTACTTTTATGCATGTATTTTAAAAATTGCTAAACGTAGCCTTAAGTGGTATGTTTAAATTATTAAGACGTGCATTAATTGTTTGTACCTTTAATAATAACCGATCATCTCTTGCATTTAACCATCTCAACCAACTTCATATACCCCCAATGCCAAAAGATCAATATAGAACTCATATTTGCCATAGAACCAATGAACCAATCATAGCAATTCATTTTTTTTTATCAAAATAATACAATAGAACTTTCACCTTTTTTTAAAAAAATTAAATATCTCGCAAACCGTTAATCGTTACGCGAAAAAATCATACCATCGCGACGAGAATTAAATTATCTTTCTATAGATATGCATTGTTATATATACTTTTGACGAACTTTTTTTTCTTCAAAATTTTCGCCCAGAAAAATCACATGTGATTTGTAAAAATCACATGTGGTTCGTTAAAATCAAATCATATGTGATTTGTAAAAATNCGATGATGTATTTTTTGTAGCTTGAAGATTTACCGTTTGCAAGATATGTTGTTTTAAAAAAAGATGGAAATGATTTTTTATTAATTTAGATAAAAAATAGATGGCTATAATTAGTTCATTGGTTCTATAACAAATATAAGTTCTATATTGATCTCACCTCTACCACCAATTATGCATGCTTTTATTTCTTAACCATAACCTTTAAAGCTACGTTTAGCAAAACCCATTCTTAAATAACCTTTTTAATAACATATCAAATATAACTTAAAATCTCTTATATACAAAGCTGATTTAGATTTTGCAAGAGATAGTTATTTTTCAATTACTTTGCCTTATTTTACAATATTAAGCAAGCTTAAATATCAAATATTTAAACAGAAACGTAAACATAAGTGAAAAAATTAAGCATAAACACAAATATGAAATGACTAGCAGGGTACCCGCCTGTAAATGAAATTTTTGACGAATAATATTTTGGTATTATATGTTTACCGTGGCAATAACTTTATAAAAATGATATTTTTTATTTTATTATTATTTTTTGTGTGATATCTTTAAGAAATAAAATACTATTTCATTAAAAAAAAATAGTGCACCCATGTGATGTTGCAACAATATGGATGATGCAGTCGATAAAATATCGAGATGTGAGGTCAAAGTGATTGATAGTGTCTTGTAGTCGCGAGTAGCTAAAAAACCGGTGTAATAAACTAAATTACATTTGGACGGTATAAAATCTATACATAATTATCACTGATTTCAGCCACATTTGAAATTGCAGTCCAATATATCAGCCCAATAATTAGCTCAAAATATTCACAAATTTCGGCCTAAGTTTTATCTCAATCTTATTTGTTATACTACTTGGTTTGAGCTCGATATGAATTCAATTTCTTAAATTCATAATCATAGCAACGTCACACTCTTAAACCTAAAGACCATTTCGATGTTTTAACATTTCCATACTCGAAATCAATTTAATGTATCGTAAGTTTACTTATACAACTTACTAGGTATAATACCCGTGCACGCACGGGGTTTTGACATAAATTTTTAGGTATGTATTAATACCAAATATTGTGAGTTCAAAACTAATGGCGTATAATTATATCTATGTTTATTTTTAAATTTTCTAAAACTTTTTGTAATTGTTTAAAGCAAATACGCTAATAGGTGAACTTTATAAAACCTACGGTAACTCAACTAATATTAGTAGTCTAAGTAACCGCCCTACTTTACAAAAAAATAAAATTGCCATTTTAGATCAAACAAAACTTCATGTTAGTGGTCATGTTGTAGTTACATTAAACAATCAAAAATAATTATAATAGTGTAAGAAATCACTAATACAATAAATAAAACACACAAATCATTGTCAATAAGATACAGTAACAGCGTAAACTAAGCATAATGACTAAAGCAAATCCAGATAACATATACATTTTATTCCTTGTCTCTGAGCGTTAATGAAGTTAAAATATGCTTCGTAAACTTTTTAGAATGTTTTTATGGATATTCATATATATATTTTAAATAACAATTTCATGAGTCGTTGTTATAAGTAGAATCGCGTATATTTATTTGCATATCACAGTAACTCGTGCTTACCATTTGATATTTATATTCCCGCTACTAATAATTTAGCCGTATTTAATATTCAAACCCGTGTACGCATAAATTAAACTTTTAAATAGAATAACATGAGTCCTTATTTAAAAAAATATTCCAATGAATGAAAGTCTACAACTAACAATATTAAAACTAACCGCATATTTACCAAATTTTGTAATTTTAATGGATGAAAGTCTAAAAACTAATACTAAAACTCATGTAATTTTAAACAAAGTTAATATTATAAAGTATAAGGGGAATAAAGTGTAAGGGGTTATTTGTGTTTTTTCTAAAGTTATTAAAAAACATGGAAACTTGTAGTTTTACACTTAGCTCTATATTTATTTAAAATTCAACCAATAAAGTTTTATTCATTACTTCCTCTTTTTTTTAGTTTTTGTTTTCATAAATTTGACACCTATATTTTTATGCATTTTTTTTCTTAACAAAATTTCTCCACTAAATTTATTAAATTTGACCAAAATCAATTTAATTTTGACTTTCTATTAACTAATCATATTGCTCGATTTCATCTACGTGGCAAAATCGAGCTCTCCTATTGGTTCAATTTTTTTTCAATGAGAAGGGATTTGCAAAAACACTCCGAAATGATGTAATTCTTTTATTATATAAAAGATTTTAATTAGTTGTTATTGATAAATTGAGGTTTCACTCATGGCCCATCTTTTTATTTCAACATTAGACTCGACCCACATAAACAAAATAATATTTGGGTCTTTTATGTGTATCCTTAATCCCTTTGTCATACTTTAACCTTAAACCTAAACAAATATATGCAGTCACTCATCTTTTTATTTTGCCAGCCACACACTTCTCTCATCATTTTCTGTCAATCTTATCCCACCAAGTCTCAATACCGAACCACGAATCAATTAATCAAAATCCTTTCTTGTTAAACTCAGCCACAAATCAGAACCCCAACCCTTTTTATATCTTTTAATTGGCTAAAAAATTCCACCTAGTTATTTTCGTTTAAATGAATCTCGGGTAATTTTTTTTCTTGTTCGAATGTCTTTCAAAGATTGAATGCGCTAGGTAGGTGTATCTCATTTTTTTTTTAATTTATTTTCGATTTGTAAAGATCAATGATGGGTTATCTTTTTGTTCTTTTAAGATCTTAAAAGATCAATCGAAATTTTAAAGAAACCCGAGATCTTTGTTGTTTATTTTGTTTTCGTTTAAGATCTTGAGGCAGAGGAAGATGTGTTTTTTTTTTTTTTTTTTTTTTTTTTTTTTTTTTTTTTTTTTTTTTTGTATTTTTTTTTTTTTTTTTTTTTTTTTTTTTTTTTTTTTTTTTTTTTTGGTTAAGATATTGTTTTCGTTTAAGATCTTGAGGCAAATGTGGTTTGTTTTTTGTTTTTTGTTTTTTTTTTTAGCTCAGATATTGTTTTCGTTGAAAGAACTATTGATAAATTGTACAACCTGAGATTTTTTTTTTTATTTAATTTTCTTGTTCTTTTAATTTTTTATGTTTCGAACTTTGAAGTTGGTGGAAGTCTCAGATTTGGAATTGGACTAATAGCTTTATTTTTAAGTGATTGGTTTGATTAGATTGTACACTGTGTTTAAATAGTTGTATATTTTGGTGAAGGAGTGAATTTAATTATGGCTCGGAATTATATGGATGGGTTTTAATGGAGGGTTGTACATTGTGTTTAAATAATTGTAATATTGGGTGTAGGGGTGTTTTTAATTCTCTTAATGTAGAATTCTAAGGAAAGTGGTCTGAATTTCGATTCATGCTAGTTTTTGTTATACACAATGCTTTGGTTGTTGTAATTATGAAAATTGCTTACTTTAAAGTGTTGTAAACCATGCATTATTTTTTGTACATCTGAATTTTTTGGAGAGAGAGTCATTCCTCCATTATAAGTAGTATAGATATATTCTAGTATAACTACCTTCTAGTTTTTCTTACTTGTTAATTTTGACCCTAGAAAATGATAACCTTAAAAGGAGATAACATAATTTAGTGCTTTGATAGAACCTAAAGAAGAGACAATGAACATGATTTTGTATTGCAATTCTAAATGCATGTGTAGTGTAAACTTCTGATTTTGATTAGGCATTTATCAAATTTGTTAATATATGTTATAGTTCTAGTTACATAATACCGCTTAGCCTTAATTACTAGTGTTAACAAAAGTTATTGTCAGTTACTCGCGGGCTTTGTTATCAGCAGATTAGAAAAATCAAATAACTTGGTCGCTATAAGCGTATAATGATCTTCAATTCTCTGAACGGGCTTCACTAATTTTTTTTAATACAAGGTATTGAAATAAGTACTCGTTTCGTCTTATAATAAGTGTCAACTTTCAAAATGCACACAATTCTATAAAATTTCACTAACTACACTATGCAATAATTCAATATCATCTTTACATACTAAAGTTTATTTTCATTTGTTGAAATACTAAGCAAGCATTTATCCTGAAACATCCTAAAATAATAATATGAACGATTGATATTGGACGAAGGAAGTGATATATCTATGAGCAAGACTTAGGGTGCGTTTTTGAAGGTATGAAATCAAGGAATAACTTTCATTCCTAATATAGTAGTTTAGTGTTTGGGTTTGGCTTTTGAAAATGGGTATGAAACCCATAAAAACGAGCATTTTCCAAACCCACATGTGATGGTGGGTTTACAAACCCATTCCATACCTATATCCAATGTCATTCTCATAGACACACTAAACGCCCCCTTAAGAGTATACATTTTTTGTGATTTTAAGAAAGTAAGTTTAAGACAACAATCAATTTAAAAGTTACATATGTTTTGTGATCTTAAGAAGGTAAGTTTACGACAACAGTCAACGTAAAAGTTACATATGCTTTGTGAAGCTGGACCTACTAATCTTGCCTTAACATCAATTATAAAAACTTTACTTTTCATTTCATATATACACTTTATCTCCTTTACCTCTATTTACAAATTATTGGATTGCATAACACACCTTTGTTAAATTAAAAATTGATTTTTAAACACCTTCTTGTGTTGAGACCCAAATGACATACAACATAGTCCACACAACCCCTTGCCAAACTAATATTTGGTCACTAAGAGTGCTAGGTATGGTAATGTGCTAGCCGGCGTTGAGCTGATATGGCGCTGCGTTGGCCGGCGTTACCATACCGGCCTCATGGCGTTATGTTAGGGGTTGAGCTCCAAGATATGGCAGAAACGTAACAAGCAACGTAAAAATGGACAAAAAATAATAATAATATAAAATAAAACAAAATAAAACAAAACAAAACAACCCCTTAACGGCTATTTGATATTTTTGAATTAAAAAAAAATAAAAACATAAAAATAAAAAATAAAAATAAAAATAAATAATTAAAAAATACCCCCTAAATTCAAATGGTTATATATATATATATATATATATATATATATATATATATATATATATATATATATATATATATATATATATATATATATATATATATTGTACCACTATCTAAACATTTTTCACAAAAATAATTCAAACCCTCTCTACAAAAAAACTTGTTCTTTCACAATTGATCCAAATCAAAGTGACGAACTGGTCCGAGTAGATGACGAAACCGACGTTTACTTTATGATGGCCGCGTACGAGTATCACCAACGGTTACAACAAGAAGAAGCTCGATCTCGCTTGACCCGTAACCCGATCTACCGTGAACGTGAGGTTTTCGAACTATGTTTGATGGCCGACTATTTTAATGAAGGTTGTAAGTATCCGTTATCCTGTTTTCAAAGAAGATATCGTATGAGCCGGAAATTATTTCTAAAAATAGTCGAAGGTATTCAATCTTATACTGCCGATCCTCTTCCAAAGCATTTTAAATTCTTTAGTATCATACCAGATTGTACGGGTCGAATAAGTATGAGTGTTATTATAAAATGCACATCCGCTATATGTCAATTGGCATACGGCACCTCACTCGATGCATTTGATGAATATTTGCAAATGGGTGAGCATACCGCATGTGATTGTCTAGATAATTTTAATAAGTGCGTTATTGATTTGTTCATCCCGAAGTTTTTAAGAAAACCAAACTATAACGACATTTAAAATCTTTATGCAAGACATGAGCATTTCATGGTTTTCCGGGAATGCTTGATAGCATTGACTGTATGCTTTGGGAATGGAGAAACTGTCTAGTGGGATGGCAGGGGCAATATGGTAAGGGTGATAAAAAATACCCAACTATAATGCTTGAAGCTGTTGCTTCGCACGATTTGTGGATTTGGCATGCATTTTTTGGGGTAGCAGGGGCGAATGACAATATTAATGTTTTAGATAATTCTCCATTATTTGACGAAATTCTTGATGACGTCGCACCTATAGCTTGATAAGGATTTAAAACGTGCGTTTTTAGGGGGTTATTTAGTCTCTAAATCCGTGCATATTCGATCAATAATTGCCCTAAATCGTTTCTTTTCACATTTTAGGTATTTGGTACGCGAAAGCTGAAAACGAGCATGTTTTTGGCTATTTTGGACAAGAAAACGAAGAAAACGACCAAGTCACGAATTCGTTAGGAAGAGGGACCCTGACGGTGTCACAAGCTATAACATGACGTTGTCACTTGTATTTCAACGAGAAGATTCAGAGTAAATTTTACACGCGACGGTTCAGACTTTTTATGATGGTCTAGAATCTGATGGTGTCACAGTTCATGATAGCGTCAGAGATTACTTAGCGACAGCGTCACAACGGCGACGCAAATGAAACCCTAATGACGGTGGGCTTAACATATGTATCTTACTCGGGTTCGGGTCAACCCGAATGACCCGAGTTTGATTTTTTTTCCTTTCTAATTGTTATGTATTTCAAGTTTGAACACAAAATTTGTATCATTTTTAAACGGCCTAGTCCCAAACCCGAGTCGACCCGACCCAACCCGAGTGACCGGAGTTCTAAACAAGGTCGGGTTCGGGTATTTTTTTGAGCCTTGACCCGAATTGACCCGAACCGATTGACCCGAACCCGACCGGGTCAACTTGAATAACACCCCTACTTGCAAGATTCACCAATGACGCCGATCCATAAGGTGAATTCTTGTAGGTTTGGGGAAATGCAATATCCATAGCACGTCAATAACATGTGAGTTTGACGGACACATCATTTAATATTCATAAGCAATGAATATTACCAATCGCTCAAATTTGTCTTAATTCAACAATACTCCTGTATCGTTGAGCGACAATGGACAATTTTAGAGTAATAAATTTACTCATGGATTAAACACATGCAATTAAATGACACATTTAATATATGAATGAAAACAATCATACCACGTATATTAATTCATCAAAAATAAAAACTGTTTAGAACATCCCATTATCCAAATGCTAAAAATACACAAAGGAATACCTCCATGAGAATATTTCAAAATGAAAGTTTTTAGATCCTCATCACCATCGATTTCAGCAGCTGAAAACCAGGGTGCTGCTAATTTATACCGGACTTCCAATTTAAAAGAATCAGACTCTTTGGAGACTTGTGGTTTTTTGTGAAGGTTATCAGTTAGTTGCACAAGTGTCACATCCTTGGAAACAACAATCATCGATCCCTTCGAATTCATGAACAACCATTCTTTGTCATCCCATTCACAATCTCCGTTGAAAGAAATAAAAATTCAAACGTTTTTTATGATAAGAAATTAAGATATTAATTAGGAAAGCTATAGATCCAATAAAGAGTTACAATAAAAAGATATATGCATTGTAGACATGCAATTTACGCATTGAATAGCAATCGTAATAAATTCGCAATCTGATGTAAATTGGAAATTTATGAAGAAATAAAACGAAACAAGAATATAAATGAATAAATACTTACTTGTCATCACAATAATTGTGATTTCCATCGTGAAATGTTCCGTTGTGGAATGTTAAAATGAATAGCGATTGTAAAAAATGAAACGGAGAAAAAAAAGATACTGAAGTTTAATAAAATAAAATGATTAGGGATGTGATTTTATCTCGGAAAGATAAAATTGGAGGGAATATGATTTCATGTCGCAGGTGGCAAAATCATGTTTCGTATTTTTAGTTGCAGGATGTACAATTTGAGAGAAAAATCACGGAAATCGGTAATAAAATACGGTGTCCGGAAGGTAATATCGGAATATTGAAAAAATAATCTTAGTTTTATCAATATGCGACAAAGTTGAAAATAAGTGTCAGCGTATATGTCAGTTTTGCAAATTTATTTTATTTTATTTTTATTTATTTTTTGTCTTTCATTTCTTTGTTCTGAATTGGGCTAAGTTGGTTCAACTCCTTCGCCCGTAAGTAGTTAAACTTTCGTCTTCTAATTCAAGCATGAAATTTAGTATGCTCATTTTTTTCCACACACGCGTGTTATTGTTGACACCGTTTTCTACTAATTTTAAGCTGATAATAATTAATCAAAGAAATTGTGAACTTATATATCTTGTTATAATTACCAAATAAATGTAAGCCAACTACTTCATTATATGTAACTGACCAGTAACTAAACCATTTATCTGATCATATATCGAGTTTTATATAACATGGCAACCGAAGTATAGCAAAAGTGAAACTTGTTCTTTGTTTAGTGAGATTTTTTGATAATGGGTATGTTTTGTCAAAACTAGCTGAAACTGGAGTTCGAACTAGTTAAAACTGAAGCTTATTTTTCTGATGAGTTATTCGAAGTAATATTTGAGTTTTCGAGCTTATTTTTATCCAATTACATTTTGTATGATGTTAAGTTTACGAGTGTATTTGAAAATTGACAAAGTAGATGATCGTAAGTTTCATGAAAGGAACCCTTGAACCAATCTATTTTTCCTAATCCATTTTATTGCAAATCTTTACGTCATTCGTCTAATCGTCTTGGCCACTTGGTATCATCCTGTTGGCCAGCTGTCACAGGGGCCTCATATTTTCACTGAACGAAGCCAAGTCAAACACTTCACGCATTTTAGATGAAATTATTTCTTCCCTTAAATGATCACCAATTATGTTAAGGCATTCTCCTAAAATACATATTTTCTATTGTAATAATTTGTCCTACAATAGATTTATGTAAATATAACAACCTCCTTAAGTACCAAAGGCTGCATGGCCTGCCGATCGGGTGTTAACCCGAATAAGCTTACTCGTGATGGGTTATATTGGTTGAAAACACTATATAGGTTAACCCCAATAACTCGAACTTTTGTTTGTGTAGGTTTCGGGTTAAGCCTAATAACCTATGTAAGATTTTTTTTCTTTTTCTTTCGCACATGTTTCGTTTTTTCAATTATTTTTTACCAATTAAGGTTATGTAAAATTTTCTTTTTCCAAAACCCAAAACCCTTATAATTACCTAGCTGGCGGTACCTCATACTATACGAGAATACTCCTCGATCAAGTAAAATTTTGCTCAAGACATTTGAAATAAATTTGTAATGTGTATATTGTGAATATAGCTAGTTGTTTGTCATAATTTTTTTTAATAAAGATTAATTTGTCAGTGACAAAACTAGTGTTTTAAAAACGGCCAGATTCAGTTTTAAAATATTATATTGCTTGTAAATATGTAAGAAGTTATCGTATCACATAGATTAGTTATGTCATTTTTGATCTCTCTTATTTCCTCCGAAACAACAAGACTAGATATTTACAAAGACAATGAAATCTCCATCAACCAAGACCCCATGTTTTTTCAACCACTTCATTTTACAAGTTACATCCCCCAAGTGGTCTTTCATTCAAACTTCCATTACTTTACCATGCATCCATTCCTATATAAACCCTATATGTCATATTATACTTCATAATCACGACCACAAAAACAATACATGGCTCAAAAGTTTCTTGTTATCTTAATGGTGGTTACCTTTCTTATGGTTGATGCAAAGGCACAGACAACCAATGGAAACTTCAATCAATATTTTGACATCACATGGGGCGATGGACGAGGAAAAATACTAGACAACGGCGAATTGCTCACGTTATCACTAGATAAGACTTCTGGATCAGGATTTCAGTCAAAAAACCAATATTTGTTTGCAAATATTGATATGCAGATAAAGCTTGTCCCTGGAAATTCTGCTGGCACTGTTACCTCATTTTATGTACGTTACGTTTCTTGTCTATAACTTCTTAAGTAAAAGTAGAATTGTAAGAAATTGCTAATGAAAGTAAACTGTTTACAGATGTCTTCTCAAGGGTCGACTCATGATGAGATCGACTTTGAATTTCTTGGTAATCTTAGTGGAGATCCTTATATACTTCACACTAATGTGTACGTTCAAGGTGTAGGTAATAGAGAGCAACAATTTTATCTTTGGTTTGATCCCACTATGGATTTTCATACTTACACTATTTTATGGAATCCCGAAACTATCATGTACGTATGTCCATCTATCTTTGGTTTGACGCTCTTGTTTCACTAAAAAATATTGTCATTGAACTGATTTCTTATGATCATTGCAGCTATTTTGTTGATGGAACTCCCATAAGGCAATTCAAGAATTTGGAATCATACAACATCCCTTTTCCAAATAATCAACCTATGTGGATCTACTCTAGTCTTTGGGACGCCGAGAATTGGGCTACAAGAGGTGGTCTTGTCAAGACCGATTGGACCCAAGCTCCCTTCACCGCATCCTATAGGGATTTCGCAGCACAAGCGTGCAATCAATCTTCTTCATGCTCTAGCGAATCATGGATGACGGAAGCATTGGATAGCTCTAGTATAGAAAAAATGAAATCGGTGCAACAAAAATACATGATTTACAACTATTGCACGGATACTAAGCGATTTCCTCAAGGGTTACCTCCTGAATGCAAATACACATGAAGAAGCTGAATAGCTGATAAAATGAACGAAAACAAAACAATAACTTTAGGGGTGACATCTATACACGTTAACAGGTTTAGTTTATACTTCGTATAAGATAGTATTAATACTTGTTTGTCACAAACTCACAACATTATGTTTGGTGTAAAAGGGAATAGATAAGCGTTTAATAACTTGTTAGATGATAACATCTTTTGATAGAGAGAAAACATAAAGTATTTGTGCATACAAGTCAATATAATAATGATACCATTTATAAATTGTGTCTAGTTTTTTCAAATGTTCTAAGTAAACACTCATTCATTATGACATACAATACAAGTCAATAATTTTGATTAAATAATATTAGTCTAAGTTTTTAAGAGTCGTTCATAATTTATATATATACTAAGGGTAAGCATTTTATATTATTTCCAAAATAAAATATAGTAAACTTCCAGGCCAGACCTTGGGCTGCAATTTGGGTCCATTAAAAGGGCCATCATTTTATTCGGTGGTGCCATTTGTATATACAAAAAATTAAAGGCCCACTGTTGGGCTAACTTAAAGCCCACTGTTGGGCTAACTTTGGCCCATTAATTAGTAGGCTTTTGTTTATTTTTCAACAAAAGTTCAGGATGCTTTGTTAACTCTATTATTTTAGACAAAACATAAATACACGCAAACACCAAACCAAAATACATGCCAAAAATTGTTTCATACTTATACATTAGAAAGCCCATTGGATTGGGATCATTGGACTCGAAAGAGGTCCTTCTAACGTTGTTTGTTGTTGGTCTCAGCACTCTATTACATAAAACTGGTTTTCAAGATCGGGATATTGCTTAGGATCGTTTTCTTTTTTCCAAGATTGAGATCGCAAAATCGAATCTAGATCTTAAGATATTACTATAATGCCATTTTCTTAATAGTCTTTGTAATATTATACAAATCTATAATTTATTATATATCATAAACATAAAATTATATGAATATTTCATAGAAATGTTGTCTTAAATCATGATTATGAAATATTTAAAAAGATTAACATGTTGTTTTTTAAATTCTACAAAACACAATCCGTAAATTTGTAGTTTTTTAGTTTGTAGTTTGAGAAAATTAATATCGGATCGGATTAGATCTTAAGATCTTATGGTTATGATCGTGATCCTATTATATATTAAGCTTGCAATATCCTATGTAAGATCGGGATCGTTTTTACTTTGCAGTTTCATAAAATTATAAAATGCTAAGATCAGAATCGAGATCTTAACAACCATGCATAAAGCAATAAATTACATATCGATTTTGATATTAGAGCAAAAGACCGTTGACAAAAAGGAATTTGTGTTATGTCATGCTTTTATTTTGTAGTTCATACTTAAATGTTCAGCCTTTTAAAACCCACAATTACAAGAATAAATTCCTTAAGCTAAATCTAACTTAGATTGTTTCCTTGACCAACATTTCAAATACAATCACAAGCCCTTATGAAGCTACTCAACATGCATATTAATCAAGAATTGGTAATAACTTGAAACAAGTTAAAGTATACTAGTCCGGGCACCTACGCTACTATGTTCTTATAGCAAAAGAACGATAATAATTGGCGATCAACAAAAGTGAGGATGGAGTAGAAGATGCATGCTTATAGTTTGTTGAATTGGTCATTGTTGGATAAACCGTTGATTTCAAGTAACAAGGATGTCAGATATATCACAAATTTGTTTCTGTTTTGTATGATATATACAAACTAGAAAATTATTCTGAACAAAAAGACTTGCTTAATGGTGTATGTGAGATCATCTTATCGGGTGTCTTTTTCAAACGTAATGCTCCACCAACCCGCACTATTCTCCATCTATTACTATTTTTGCACCATTAGCGATGTGATTTCATGCAATAACTTAAGAAATTGATAACCCCAAATAAATATATTAAGCTTTAGAGTTAACAAGTTTTCAAGAATTATATTTATTTTATTTTATATAATAAAACACAATAATTTACAAGTCCATTAAGCTAGATAAATCATTAATGCGCTGATGTGCTTTTGATGCTATTGGTCCATAAATCATTAATGCTCTTTCTTGGTACAACACCTCTAAGCACAAGCCTAATTACTCAAAGTTACTAAATGTTTTACATGCTCCAAATCTCTATTTTTGTAAGGTATTCAAGAGCATTAATATACGCTTCCTCATTAATCACCAATTCAAAATCACCGATTAATACCACAAAACAGTTTCTTCTATTAAATTCATAATACAGATTCAAAAACACCAATTCAATTGCAATTTCTTCTATACGCTCCCATTCCAGTATGCAAACAAGGTTAGATTTGTGTCTTGATTTATTCGAATTCATAGTTCAGTAGTAAACAAAAAATCCTCTGACTTTGCATTAACGATTTGTAAATTTTTAAAGGTGAATAAGTGGTCATCAACTGCCATGGATGATCTTGAATTCCACCCAATAATTCCGGTAAGTTTTTTTTGTATTGAATCGATTTGGTTTATAATTATTTGTGTCGATTTGCTTTATAATTATGTGTTTTTATCATAAACCCTAGAAAAAAATTAGGGAAAATTATGTGTTTATGAGTTACGAATGGTTGATTGTGCGTTTTTTAATTAGGTGTTCGAATTAGAGATTCGAATTGACTATGCGGCTTATTATCTGGTATACTTTTAATCCCCAGATTTAATATTTATACTTAGGGTTTGGATTTAAATCCGGTAGTAAAACTAATTTGATGTGTTGTTTTTGTTTATGGTTTCGATGCAATTAATAATATATTTGGCTTTGATTAATTTCAATTCAATGAAATGATAATTTTCTTTTTTGATTTTGCAGGTTAAATGCAATCACCGCATCTGTACATTTGTAAGTATGAATCTATCTTCTTTTCTTTAGTTTAAATGCAATCACCGCATCTAAACTGATTTAATTTATATTGATTTTTATAAGCCTGCTATTAATCTATTATAATAGTTGCTACTGATATGCGTGCTACTGTTATTGTAGCAGAAAGCGCTCAGTCTCATACTGCTTACTACAGTCCCAATACACCGTGGTGGCACATAAACACGGACTTCCCAAGGTTTGTGCAATTCTTAGTTTGCATACGTCGTTTGTATTTTGTATGCGCTATTACCATTGGAATATAAGTTGCAATGGTTATTATTTAAACTATATTATTTCCTTTCATTTCTTTTTAGGTTGGTCAAAATGAGTCCAAACCGATAAACATTTTGTTTTTTTATCAAGTTCTTTTATCAGACTGAAATTTAAATCTAATCTTTTTGTCGAATAGGTTTTGCATATGTTGATATCAGCTGCTAATGAAGACCAATATCAGCTTGCAAAAATCGCGTGAAAAGGCCAAAATTTTGATATCAACTGCAAATCAAAAAGTCATAATACAGGAAAGATGTAGGATATGGAACCGGAAATTGGGTCTATGAAAAGGTAACGTCGGTTTATACACCTTTTAACATATGTCATGCAATGAATATGGTTTTGGTGCATTTATTCCCAATGATAACCTATATTATCACAATAATATGATATAGAAGAAAAGGCGAGCGCAGTGTTGTGGCGTGAAGAGTTAATGAAAGAGATTGCGCAGAAGGTTGGAGGCTTATGACAACATCTTTAAAATTGCATTTTCCAAATGATTTGGTCTCGCTTTGTCACTTGCAGGTATGTACCAAACCAAGTTACATATGTTGTTTTATTTGCATGATTGCATCAGCTCCTGATACTTACACTCATACAGCTACTAATGGATAAAAGAGTATACATTCTAACAACATTAACAAATCAAGCGGATTGAGTGTTTCATTATTGGGCTCTTTCCAGCTCATAAACAGCAATGGTAACCACATTAACAAATCAAGCGGATTGAGTGTTTCCCTTGCAGGTACAAACGGTCGGGTTTTGGGTAGTGTAGTTGCTGGGTCGTTTTTTTGCGCACCAAGGGTAAAATGTTTCAACCATTCATATATATTACCAGGTGGTAGTCGGTAGCTTCATAGTAGAATGCACAAAACCGAAAAACCAAAATCCGTCACGACCCCATCCCCAAGACAGCCCACTAACATGTTGAATTTTGGTAGTGGGTTAGTGCCAGGTGCAAGTACACTATCTGCTGACGGAGGGTCAAGAGTGTCAGCAGACGAGAGTGGTAGTAGTCCACTTCATCAACCACCCCGGGGTTTAGGTCCATACAACAATGCTACTAACCAACAATAACAAAAGCTAGCCCAACAAGCTACACAACCAACGCCTATGTATTCTGGTATGACCTGGCCAAAATAACATCATAAACATGCTCTGCAATTAATGATCCCAAAAGCTAACTGTGGATTTCTCGGGGTGGTTGTTGGTATATCTTAATCTTTTGTATGACTGTGATGCTTTCGTTTAGGTGAAGTGATTTCAACTTGATTTGTAAAAGATGTGATGTGGGAATCAGATCGAAATGGCAAAGCTTCTCATTTCCGGAATAAGTGTTTAGAATGTGAACATTGTGTTGGTTTGCCCCAGGAGAGTTTTATTGTGTTGGAGGAGATAACTACGAAGTTTGCGGTTGTTGCGGTTTCGAGTAAAGGGAAATGTTGGTCAATAATGAAGGATATAGAGGATTCTAAGGCATTATTTATTTATTTTTTAAAAAAATTAAGTCAATAAGTTTACCACTTTAACTTATGATATAATTAGGTAGATCACAGTTCTCTTTGTTAAGCTAAATTCTATGGGCATTATAATGTTTTAAGCCATGTTCCCTTGTGGGAGTTAGCACACTCATTAGTAAAATTGTAGTAAAAAATATTTGGGTAATGATTGACATGTTGACCCATTTAATAAGTTTTGTGGGTTGGCTCGTAATCCTTTCAGTATTTGGTTTGTAAACTTTTTTATAGGGGTTGTGTTATTATGTATTAAATTAAGTGCTTATACAGGTTGTTTGGGATTACTTATTAAAACTGCTTATTGGGGTGTATGGGGATTGCTTCTTAAATCAACTACATATATGAGTTATTTGGGATTGCTATGGGATTGCTTATTATAATAACTACTTTTAAGGGTTGTTTGGGGTTGCTTATTGAAACTGCTAAAAGGGGTTGTCTATAACTCATATGCTACGTTTTGCAATTCTTTACTTATTTGTCACTTGATTGTTTGATTCTGTTTTGGACCATCACACTTTTGTTATAGGACTTTATTTTAAGGGTTAATGATTGATCTTTTCAACAGACCTGATGTATTAAGAGAACGGACAAGGGTTTGCAGCGTGTGATGTAGATCATGGAAGATGGGCAAAGCTGAGAGGAATGACACGGTGGTTGTGATGAGGTGTACCGAATATGAACCAACAAGGTGATTGGGAGTAGTCTAATGAAACGAATCATGAAGAAGGTGGTTGTCATGTTATTTTGATGAGTGGTATTGAGAATTCAGCAACTTCTTCAAGAAAGATGTATGCTTTTATTAAAAAGGTATTCACTTTGTTGGTTGTATTATAGATGTGCAAATTATGACCCATTTATGTATGTATAAGTGTATTTGGGTTACAACAAGAGCTACTTTAGTAAGTTATTATTGTTATCTGCATTCGATTGAAGATTGGGTTTTTAGATGTTTGTTTCTTTTATGAACAAAATTTTGCGATAAATGCATGTCAATGGGTTTATGTACGACAATAGAACAGGAAAAAAGGTTGCAATGTTGAAAGGAAAGTGGGACGAGGCTATATTGGGAAATCCAACAACAAAACCCACAGGCTATGATCCGATGACAGAAGCTGTGTTACCGTGGGACAGAGATAAGACTGTCACCAAGACGCGATACAACCTCACACCATTTGCAATATCTTTGAACGAAATAATACCTGGTTTAAGGGAGAAGTTGCCTCCAACTGACTCGAGGCTTACGCTCGATCAAGGACACCTGCAAAATGGTGAATATGAAATAGCAAATGCGGAGAAAATCAGACTTGAGCAATTACAGTGACATGTACCGGTTTTACTTTTTTGATCACAGGGCTTTTTTTACTCTTAGATTCAGCTTGGACACGATTGTGTATTTTCTTATGGTACAAGGCTCCTACTGCATTTTCATTACACCTCAAGATATTAGGTAGTCACATATCCTTACGAAGGTCGTTCTCTGATTTTGCATCCAAATGCTTTTTGGTTTCCCTAATAATACCCGTTAAAGATCAGGTCTAACCCGAATTGACCCGTTAATGTGCTGATATTTACAGCTCTAAAATTATGTATTTACCTTGCTCAGATGACGGCAACACAAGAAATTCTGTATTACACTAAAATTCTGTAATACGTTAAGTGATTTTTTAATAGCTGGTCTTTAATATAGCAAGCTCTAAAACTGATTTTCTTGGAATTTCCTGTTGGGTTTACTCCGATGTTTGCACCAAACTTTTTTAAAGCAATATTATATTATATATCATGTGATAGATCTCTTCATATAAGTTGTTGTGTTCCAATTGATTAGGTAGCAGACTCCAGTTTACATCAACAAGAATTTTTATATATATTGTGTTAGAATTTATGTATCATGACTATCATATAAATAAGAATACAAAGTAGCACATAATAGCGGAAGCATAGGATCAAGTACAACATATAAATTGTTAACTAAAACATAAATAGAAAACGTACCTCTTTAGCAATTCTTGATTGGGATTGAACAAGTGATGAACCCTAATTAGGGTTTATGTAGATCAATGTTAAACCCCTTACCTTTTTGTTTAACGATCTCTTGATAATTACTATAGTGAGTAATTACCTCGTTCTTGTACACACAAACTACTAACGAATTAAAGGTTTATGCAAGTAAACAAAACACTAATTTTTGATTAACAAAAATTCGACCCAAACCCTTTTGAGGAGCTAGGGACGATCGGCCAAAGACAAAAGAAGGGAGAAAAGATTTTAGGGATCTTGTGTGTGTACAAGAGAATGTGTGTCATCCCTTCTAAAGGCCCTTGTTTATATAGGGATAGAAACTTGGTGACCAAGCTAAGGATTTGCATCCTTAGCCCCTATTCGAACCGGCCTAGGACCCCAAAGGGGTTTCTAGATCTTTCTTGTTGTCCAAGTTTGCATCCTAGTCCTTCCTTTTCCTTTTTAACGATAGTTAGTACTTACACTTAATACATAACGACCGTTAAGTCCGTTTAGTGTTTTAAATAATAATTATAAACTAACAATTAATACAATTATTATTATACTTTTATTCTCGTTTGTAATGTGTGCAATCCCGAGGTCTCGTGTTCGATTCTAGACATTCACACGTTAATTATTTAACTATAATTCAACATATTGGATCTGTCATGCCATTAAAAGGTGCCAAAATGAAAACTTTACTTTCGGATGCTACTGTTACAAACATGATCGCTTAATTCTTTACTAGTCTTGGACTGATAATGTAATTAACATCATAAATATGACTTGAGATGTACAAATAAAAGTTTAAAGTAATGAGTATTAATTATAATTCTTTTGCATTGCTACTAATGTTTATGTGATTTAATATTTGTTTCTTTGTCAGGTTCGAGGTTGGTAACAGGATGCATCACTTTGGTGGGCAAATATCTTCCAACATGCTAAGAAGTACTACAAAAATTGGGTCGACTCTTTTGTACACAGAAATAGCACCATGCTTAGTTATAACTCACAAGAAGTCTATGTAACTAAACGCATCACGATTATATATAGCTAAGAGTTTTAGGGTTTGTTGTTTTAACTAAAACTTTCCAGCTTTAGCTCTACCTAAGTAAACATATGCTAGGCCCCATATTAAAACTCTCGCCATTGTTAATATGTACCCATAAACCTTAAATGATAAACACTATATATGATTTACAAACAAAAAACACATATCACAGAATAATTCGATGCATGTTTCTTGAATCCCAAAATAATTATGCAGTTGTTATAGGTAACAGAGCGAAACAATTCGCAATGTTTAGTTATAGAGTATAGAATTAATACGATTTTAAAAATGTACACATTAAAAAACATACACCATAAGTATTACTCCGATGAATGGATGTGTAACAACATATACGAAAAATCATTAACATTTTCTAAAACATGACGCAACACCTAATTCATCATTAATGATCATGTGTAACACACGTTTCCATTATATCCAATGCATCATCATTTACGTAAAACCATAAACTTTGTTGAGGACTATTGATCAATCTAATGGATTGTGTAACGGGACATGACTTCAAGTTGTTCGATTAACAAGGACTTCTATTCAAGCACAAATCATTAATGGGATACATTTTGGAAATAAGGTTATCATACCACGGTTGAGAATTAGTCCATCTGATAAACGTTTACCTCTAAAGATCGTGAGGAAACAATATCCTATGTCAGTGTCATTCGCCATGACAATAAACAAGAGCCAAGGGCAATCGCTTTCAAAAATAAGATTGCATCTGCCACGTCCTATTTTCACACATGGACAACTATATGTGGCTCTTTCACGTGTCAAAAGCTAAGATGCTGATGGTAACCTATCAAAAACTACTATAACCGTTGTATATAAAGAAATTCTTCAAGGTCTCTGATCAAACGGTCAATAGGTATGTACAATATACATATTACATGTTTTGTGTCATTTTTCTTATTTACACTTATTATAAATCCCAAACTTCTTTTATTTACATTTTTTTTAATACTTATTAGGTGTTCACGGAATGGACCTTTTGTTAAGTGTTAAAATGGTCACTACATGCATTTGCTTCTAAAGACAAACATATTGGAAATCAAGAGGCAATGAACATTTATTACATAGATATTTACAAGCATTGTATTTTATACTTTCAGTCACTTAACTTATTGTTCGATTACAAGAAAATTTCATAGCATTTACGTTCGTTATTCTTTCTTACTTTATTCACATAATTACCTTTTTTTTAATCAAAAGCCCTCTAAAATCCCGTGGATTCCACGGGTCTATAAGCTAGTTAAACATAAATAACAACAACTTACACCCGTTACAGATTAAAACTTTTATTAAAAATATGATAAAAAAAGCTTCTATAATTATAACTTGGAATCATCCAAAGAGAAAAAACTAGAAAAATTAGAGAATCGTGTTTTAACTAGTGGTAGTAACCCGTCGCATTGCGGCGGGGGTATTTACAAAAGTTCGTATTGTTAGACGCCAAGTTTACAGCAAGCTGTACAGGAAATAGACATACAAAAGGAGACATGCACTAAGACTACTCGGCAAGGGCATGAAACCCTCACCAAATGGGCTCACCCCACGCTTCATCCTCCTTGCCTACCAAGCTCCTTCACGCGCTAGACACGTTTTCCAAGTACAAATTTGGTGGTCTGACCACCGGTTACTTTTTCTTATTAAACGGGACCCACGTACAAATCAAAGCAATATCTATACTTCTTCCACAAAAAGTAGAATGGAGATAGTGCAAATGAACACCAAGTCTTCTTACAGCATGGTGTTGCGTATTGGATGTTCATGTGTGTTTGTATGATGGGTAGAAGATGTGTAGTCACCATGGAAAGATAAGATATTGTGCAAATTTGGCTTCTCAAGTTGACGTGCTTAACTGGTATTGAGAGTTGATATTGCATGAATATATTGCAGGAGTATGGTGAGGATAAAACTGACTTAGCTTGTGAGCAGGGAAAGTGATGCATAGTATGGCTAGCATGAATAAGACTTTGTGTTTAGATACATTTTTGCATGAATCATTTTGCTTGTTCCACGTATTATAGACTTGGTTTCCGTGCAAGTTGAAAACTTGCATGGCAGGGCACGTGGTGATAAGGCATAACGTTACATACTAGTATATAATTAACCGGAGGAACCTTCAATCTAGGAAATTAAAGCAAGCCCCCGACACCCGAAGGAACCTTCAATCTAGGAAATTAGAGTAAGTAAAAAAAAAAAAATTAGAGTTAAGGTGAAAAAACATATCCCTTGCCCACTAATTGGTGAAGAGTGGTGAAAGAGAGTGAGAGGAGAGAGAAAGCTGACATGGCGCTGATGTGTATGGTGAAAAAAATACTACCTTGCCTACTAGCCTAATAGTATGCGTCAATCAAGTAAAAAAAATCGGGAATGAAGAAAATGAAAAAGCCCCAAAAGATGGACCACTAATAGAAACACATGCAACAAACTACAGAAGACATGAAAGAAGTAAAGTGCTTCACAAAACTGGAAGATACAAACTCAGATGTGGAACATAAATATTATTTATGTACATGTACTTGTACGGCGGACATAAATATTATTTTATACGTAGAATGGTAACAATGATATTTTATTGGCATTGGAGTTTGTTCCATCGACAATTGTTATATATAGATAATTATACAATTACAAACATAATACCATATGCATATAGTTATTAGCAAAGGTCCAAAACCGAACTGACCCGACAAAAACCGAATCGACCCGAGAACCGATTTAACATGAACCGAAACCGAACCGAATATGGTAGGTTCGGTTTAGGTGTGTTTTTGTCGGTTTTGGGTTGAACCGAACCGAACCGATCCGAAACCGAAAATAGGAAAAACGTTAAATCGAGACCGAACCGAAGGGCTGTCGGGTCGGTTCGGTTCGGTTTTGGTTCGTCCATGCTCAGCCCTAAGTTATATATGTATCTATATATATGTTGTGGGGGCGAAGATGTTGTGCCCCACTACTCACCTGAACACGATAAAAATCCATGTTGAAGTTCTGAAACCCGCCGCGACCCGATAAGCATGCTTAAGCTACCCAAAAAATTCGGGTTCTTTTGCCATTCTAGACTTATTATGTCTTAAACTAAGATGATGAGGCTCAAATTACGCCAAGAACTAAATTGAGGTTGCTATTCTTGTGTTAGTTTATTGGCAAATGACACATAAATATAACTAAGTTGAGAGTAATTTTCAATCAAGGTATCAAACTACTCCGTATTATTTTCTAATCAGATGTAGCAAAGGTTTTTTCGAGCAAATTTGGGACATTATGTTACATATTTAACGATTTTTCATTCAGTTTTATCATTAATGCCTACCATCGCCACCAACTAACCCAACCCGCCATCACCATCAACCACCGCCGTCACCACCAACCCCACCCACCTGCCATACTTTACACATATACAGAAAAGAAGATTGCATTATACAAATAACGCTACCATACACTATTGTGAATTTGCCACTATGCGAGGATAATTATCTAGTTATGATATGTAAACTTATATAAGCTCATAAATATCAAAATAAGCCAAAAAATCAGAGCTTATAAAATATAAACCGAAATTAAATAAACTTATAAACCCACATATAATTACTACCTTTTAACTTTTCAAGCAAAACAAAAACTCATATATATATTTTTTTAATTATTTGTTTTAATTATTATTATTTTCTTTAATTGTAACTTTTTCATTTTATAAGATAACTAGACGAGTACCCGTGCATAGCAACGGAAATTCTAGCGGCAGATAATTATAATTACGATATTGTGGTAAGTGTTCGTGCAACGTTCAAACATAAAACGTGAAAATATCAAAATGTAATTGCAAAATGTTATAACATGCGATAATTCAAATCAAACAATAATTCTTAACATGTATCAAAGAACATATATACCACGATTTGGAAAGTTACCATGTCAACTTCACAATTCTATATTTATAATGTTTCATTATTTCAATTCTTCAATTCTTTAACGGCACAAATCATGGCTATATATATACACGATTCATTGTTTTTTAAATTCAGAAGTTGCCATTTATAAGTTAAGTTTCAAAAATCTTGAAATTTCAAGAATTGAGGTTAGACCCCTTATATGTAATAGGCGAGTACCCGTGCATAGCAACGGAGTTTTCTAGCGGCAAACAATTAAGGATATGCGATATTGTGGTAAGTGTTTCGTATAACGTTCAAAATAGAACATGAAAAGATCAAAATGTAATTGCAAACGATTGTAACATGTGATAATTCAACTCTAGCAAAAATTCTTAACATGTATCAAACAACATATAAAAATATTTAGAGATTCAAAAAGATACACTTGCGATATTATGGTTAAGTGCTTCATGTAACAAGTCGTCCAAATACTACAATAGAAGTATACGAGGATTTCTCATGCCTTCTTCAACAAAGTTATACCAGCTCAGGTCATTATCTTGGATCTCCATACTAAGTTCCTAAAGGAGGTGAAAATCTTGTAGAATTCACAGTTTGTGATATAGCCATTTTGCTTTTACTTTGATTTGGGGTGGAATTCTTCTAGAATTTATATTGGTATTTTGAAACATGTAATTGATATTTTCCTATAATACCAAGCAAATTTGAGGTCGTGGATAGACTCTCATTTAAACCTTACCAAGTTAATGTAAATTGACCAAGAGATCTTCTATTTTTGAGTAAACTTCAAAATACATCCCTGTGGTTTGACAAATTTGACACCATACATCCCTCTCGAAAAAGTTACAACACACACATCCCTCCGTTAGTAAAAGTCAAACATTATACATCCACGAGGACGAACGATGCAAATGTTTTGTTGTTAACTTGGACACGTGGCCGTTATGTAAGGGTATATTCGTCATTTTACGTTTCCCTCTTTTTTCTTTAACCCTATTTACACCACTTTGTACAAGCCAATGAGGACAATCCACACACACACACACACACATATATATATATATATATATATATATATATATATATATATATATATATATATATATATATATATATATATATATATATATATATATATATATATATATATATATATATATATATATATATATATATATATATATATATATATATATATATATATATATATAGGTAAAGGGGTTTACCCCGGTAAAATAGATGATCAACACATAGCTCCTCCACAGCCGCTGATCATCTCTGGGTTTATCTTTAAACCCTACTTGCATCTCTGGAAATAGAAGGCAACATATACAACTTTACAAGTTTCACACATTTGGGCAAATACTGTCTCACAAAAGTAAATTATGATCTTTGTTTAAGTGTTACACGAGCTTCTTGATCTTCATCAATCTCATTGGGTCCTTACCTTTCAACACGGGAAACCAAACAACAAAACAATTCCCATCCCATCTCTCAAACCGATTTACATACCATATGTAAACATGTTTTAAAACCTATTTGACCTGGTCGGTTAAACCAGTGACCTGTGTTGTTACCAGTTGCTGCTAGCCTTTTTTTTGGGGATTTACAACCCGGATCAAACCGTTGGCTTTCAGCCTACCCGAATCCAATCGAGTTTGAAAACCGGCTAGACGCGACGGTTGAACTGATGGTTCGAACAGGTAAAAACTAGTTTGGCCATGTACTACTGTCACAAAGCTAAAAAAACTGATGGTTTGACCAATTTGACACCATACATCCCTCTCGAAAAAGTTACAACACGCACATCCCTCCGTTAGTAAAAGTCAAACAATATACATCCACGAGGACGAATGATGCAAATGTTTTGTTGTTAACTTGGACACGTGGCAGTTATGTAAGGGTATATTTGTCATTTTACGTTTCCCTATTTTTCTTTAACCCTATTTCTTCCCTGATTCACTCAGACGTTATAAATTATTGGGACAAACCCTAATTGAAAACGCACACACACACACAGTGATTACATATCATCTCCAAAATTATCCCCAAATTAAAAAACCCTAATTGAGAACCAAAAATTGAAAACCCTAACACAAAGACAATGTACTACCCAAAAACTTGTAGATGTGGGTTACCCACAATCCTTAAAACTTCATGGAAACCAAGAAACCCAGGGCGACGCTTTCATTGTTGTCCCAAACCTGTAAGTCTTGAATCATATTTTATTGTTACTCTTGAATTTAATTGATTGTTTGATTTATTATTTATTATTATTATTATTTTTGTTGAAGGAACCAAACTGTGGGATTGTTGATTGGTACGACCCACCCATGTGTGAAAGATCTGTGGCAATTATACCTGGATTGTTGAACAACATGAACCGACTACAAGATTCATCAAGGGAAAATCAGTTAAAAGCGAGAAGATTGAAGTGGATGTTAGTGATTAGTTAGTTGTTGTTTATTGTGTATCTGATGTTGTAAAAACAATGGTTGTAGTCTTTTGCTTCATTATGAATTTAGTACTGATGATGATGATGATGATGATGATGATGATGATGATGATGATGATTATGTGAACTTAAGCACTCTTTTGGTTAAGTGTATTATTGTAATCTTTTGAATATCAATGAATGTCTTCTTTTCATCTTAAGTGAATGTGTTTTTATTATCATTGGGTTGAATGGGTTGAAATGTTGTGGTATGTGTTGAAGTGTGTTGAAATGGTATCTGTTGAAGTGTGTTCAAATGGGTTGAAATGGACATTTTACCATTTGTAGTCAATGGGTTGCTGTCCAAAAGTGACAAAACCAAAGTGTATGAAATGGGCATTTTACCATTTGCAGTTAATGGTTACAATGAACAATACATAAGTTTACTCAAAATACTTAAAATGTGATCAACAAATGCACAAATTAACAACAAAGACAACATTATTAGTCAACAGAAATAGTCAACAAAAGTGCAACAACTGCACAATTTAACAACAAATGTAACAGTCTAACAAAGGATGCATCCAATACATTGTTCCAATACATGGTTCCAAAAGTGCAACAAAAGTAAACTTAAAAGCATACATGGTTCCATAACTAATACATAACAGAAATAGTCAAGTACTAAGCAAGTAAATGGTTCCAAAAGCATACATGGTTCCAAAAGCTTAAACAAGTGGAATACTACAATTATTTTTTAACTTGCTTCCCTTTGGCAGATGCACTTTGACTGGCCTTTTTTGAAGATTGTGATCCACCAACTTTTGAAGACTTTGATCCACCAAAAGATGCATTGTTACTGGCCTTTTTTGAAGATTGTGATCCACCAACTTGTGAAGACTTTGAACCACCAACTGTTGAAGATTGTGATCCACCAACAGATGCAGAAGGCTGCTTACATGTCCTTTTATTGTGACCTGTTTGTTTAACAACAAAGACAACATTATTAGTCAACAGAAATAGTCAACAAAAGTGCAACAAATGCACAATTTAACAACAAAGACAACATTATTGTGACCTGTTTGTTTGCACTTATCACATGTAACAGTCTTGCCAGCCCTTGACAGTTTACCATTTGCAGTCATCTTTTTTTCAGATATCTCATTTGCAGACTTCCTTCTTTTCTTTGGGGGCCTTCCAATTTGTGGCTTAATCTTTGGTGGAATGATAGTGTAAGGGCTAGGGTGTTTGCTCCACATGTCTGGTCCATTGCATGGGTTAATGGTGTAACTGTATTGCTTCTCCCAAGTTACTAGCCAATAACAAGCATGAACCCATGTTTCTGGCAAACCAACCTCAACCCTATTTAAAGCCATATCATTTAACACTGCTACTGCATGCTTGCAGGGCATTCCAGTTAATTCCCATTTCCTACAACTGCAACTCTTCTCTTGCATATCTACTACACACATATCATCCCATGGACCACTTGCTTGATACTTGGTTCCCCCATTCCACATTACCTTCATATACACAACATGTATTACACATAGCACATGAGAAAGACCAAACTAAATAGTGAATGTATATGATATTTTACCTGATAAGAAGCAGCATCAGTCTTGATTGCATTAAACAGTACAGTAGCAGCTGGTGTTAAAGGACCTTGACTTTTTGCAATTACTTTTTTAACATTCACAATCTTTTTAGTCAAGTAATCCTTAACATACTCTAGACAAGTGATAATAGGAGCATCTCTACCNGATTGGCCCTAAACAGTCAGGTTATATTAGTCAACCACTTGTGAATGGTCAACCATATAAGTCAAACTTATCAAGGGCGCAATGCAATTACACCAAAGGAGTACAGTATATACTCGGGTCGTTTAATCCCAACGAGGTGTGAAATCTGTAATAGAACGAATATGTGATCGGGTGAATATTGAACAGGAAAAGGTTTTGAGTGATTAAACTAAGAAAATATAAAAGAGAATAGCTTAAATAAGCTATAAGAACAAGAATGTGAAAGCAAATTACTTAAAAACGTTTAAAAACTAAAAACGTGTACGTTTAATTTAAATTTACATAAACGTACGAAATAAAACGTGAATTCTGTCCAATATAAATCCCACGGATGTGAAAATTTATATTTTTGGGATCCTAATAATAAAAGAAAATTATTGGAAAATTAAAATTATTTTTTAGACTATTTAATTATTTATTATTAATTAATAACTATTTATTAATTATTTAAAATACACTAAAATATAATTAAATATGAATTAAAGCTAGATAAGTGAAATTAAGACTTAGAAAAATCTAAAATAATATAAAACTTATTTTAAAACTGAAAATATAATTATTACACTATTTATGTATTTATTATTAATTTATTACTATTTATTTATTATTAAAACTATTATTGATTTATTATAAATATTAAATAACCTAAGAAAATTCTGAAACTTTTTATATAATTATTAAATAAATACAGGAACCTATAAAAAATATAAAAACACTAATTAAGTGCTTAAGGAAAATAAGCTAATAAGTAATAAGCTTTTTAAATAGAAGCTATCACTTCTATTATATTGATGATTTTGTGATTTTTAATTTACAAAACTATTAAACAACTAAAATAAAGAAACTTTAATGAAGGCAAAAGCTATGGAACTTGAAAATAAGCTCAGTAAGAGCTTATGAGCTTCACAGTTGAGCTTTTGAGCTTAAAGTGAGAATTTTGGCTCAAATAAGCTCTTAACAAGCTAACAAGCAGAAACCAAAGGATGAAATGAGTAGAAGCTAATGATATAAGCTTAGAAGAAGCTGAAATTACAAGAAAAGCACAAAGGATAAGTTGACAACATGAAATAAGCAAATCCACTACCCACTGAAATGAGAATGCCTGCAGGCTTATTGAAGGAAACTTTTATCTATAGGCAAAAGCTCAGAAGCTCAAAATAAGCTCTGAACAATCAAGCTAGCTATGTGGGCTTCCCAAAAATCCAAATCCCATGACCTATAGTCCACTGGAAAGCTCTCAAGAAGCTTATGAAACTGGCTTCATATACTGACTGCTCAGTATAGAGGCTCAGATTGTGGAACTTTGATGAGCAAATTTAAGCAATCATATAAGCAGCAAATAAGCATTTAAGCACATAAACATGAAGATGGCCAGAAGGGCTTCACAAAGAACCAATATGCACAAGCTAAAGCTAATTGATGAACAAGTTGCAAGCTTGTGAAAATGAGCTCAAGTCTGTGCACAGGACACTTTTCAGAAAAAGTACCAAATAAAAGCTATCAAATAAGCAGTTAATAAGCTGAATAAAAATTAAATAAAAATATTCTAGTAAAGATTAGCAACAAAATATTAATACCCTACAATCTTAAGATCTAAAACCAAGTAATAAGATCACAATTAAATGAACTATTTTATTCAAAAACTTTTTCTATGAAATTTTGACTTTTTACTTAATACTAAATAGTTGACTAATATGAACTTTAATCTAAATTTACTGACTAATTATGTTGTATTAAGCTATTAGAACATGAAATTAAGCTAGATTATCAACTTTTGAGCTTATATAATGAAAATGGACAAGTTAAGTACAACAGATAGCAAGATAAGTGAGATCAAAAGCAATTTTGACTTTCTACACAACAAGCACTTGATTTTATGACTTTAATGTACTAATAGAACCTAAGTTAACTTGTTTTAGCAACAAACAACAACTGAAAACCCCTCTGAGTCCAAGAACTCAGCTGATCCAAACACACCTTTAGAAAGTTTGCTGTCAACAAGTTTTGCAGCCCGAAAAAGGGCTAAATTCCTTGTAAAAAAAATCTAAAAATTAAAATAAAAATACCAATAAGTCAAAAACATATCATAGTACATTACCCAAAAATTTTATCAGATTTGGTTCAAAATTGAAGAAATGAAAATTCAAAAACTTTGCTGCTGTTTGGGTACTTTTTGACTTTTGAGATTTAAGCAAAAGTTTGACTTTGGTGAGATTTGATTGGGTCCTAGAGATTGAATAAGTTATATTAAGCTGTAATAAAACTGAAATGAGCTAATTTAAGAACTTATATAAAGATTTGAAGGATCATGGATCATAAAAAGTTAACAGTGAACACTCCTAATGAAATTTAAACATGACTTTGACTTTTAACTTAATAACACTGACTTTTTGTGCTAGAACTGAGCTATTAGAACATATAGAAACATGTTTGAATGATAAACAACAACAAACATAACCTGTGACACAAGTAACCGTACTGAACCAAACATACCTTTATGTAGACTGATTTTATGATTTTTAAGAATACCACTGATTAAGACCATTAAACTGAATCCAAATGACATAACATGATGATATGAACTTGTTTGAGCACAGAAACACCATTTATATCAGCAAACACCCATTAATCACTAATATGCTATATTGCTAGTTAAAATGAGAAAACTGAGTAACAAAAAGATTTCATAGAACAAGCATGATATTGCTTAACACTAATCAACTTTAATACTTCAACTAAGCATAAAAACACTAGAAGTACACTGAATTAATCAAACCCACAGTAGAATGCAAA